>LUCW03000131.1:32500-70000 GCA_001586965.3 Sphaeroforma sirkka
GCAGTATGTGGGCGTGTGTATGCTAGTATCTATCACAAGTAGGTAGGGTTAGAGATTAGCAGTATGTGGGCGTGTGTATGCTAGTGTGTATCGCAAGTATGTAGGGGTAGAGATTAGCAGTATGTGGGCGTGTGTATGCTAGGTAGGTGGAGTGCATCCCAATGGCGTAGGAATGGATATCACATGCATGTGGTACAGATCACACTTTTGTAGGGATGTGTACACATGGCCTGTGAGAGTTTGCCAGATGTGTGTTCCTGTGAGTTGGGTACGATAGCCGATGTATGCACGTGGATGTGTGTGGATATATACACTTCAACTTCTGCGTAACAGGTGCAGTGCTGCGTTTTGATATATATTATAAGTTTTTCTGCGTAAGTTGTGTCCATGATGTGAGGCAACATTGCGTGTTCGGACCATGAAGATTTCGATAGCTGTGCAAACTATACGGATGTATTGCGTAGTAAACGTCTGGAGTGTTTGGTATCGTGCAAGTCGTGTACGTTTTCCATTCAAATACGCCACGAAGTATCATTTTATTGATAGAAAGCAAGTGCGGATAGTCGAGCCCGGGTGCTATTTCATGGTACACGCTGCTCCCTTAGCTGCCAGATGCACATTTCTTCTATACTCTACGCCTGATTTTCCTTTTCGAGTCTACATTACTTTTGCACACGCCCGTACTCTAATACAACCTCACGCCTCACAATCGCATCCCCTCGTTAGCCACTCCTCACATCTGCTTGTGTTTGGTTCTATCCTGTTTCCTGCTGATGGATCCGTGCTACTTTCCTTCGGACTATGTCTAAAATTAACCCATGGCTCGCTTTATTGCCAGGGACGGGTCTATAATGTGCCGGATGGTCAAATCCGTTCGCGATGTTGCGTACAGCACCTTTAAGGGCCTTGCCCCACTACCGACGAACCGTTACTCCACCCAGTTACTCCTAACCAATACATCCCATACAGCAGTGGTAGTAGCGCCTGCTGAACTCTCAGGCTCTAAACAAGGGGACAGCCCCAGGCCCAGCACTGCGATGGACGTGCATGCAGACACCGACACCGACCTACAACTGATTACCTTACCCACAGACAACGCACCCACCGATACACAGTCTGGTACATGGCCAACTGTACACACTGTGCCGCGGGGCAGGTGGGCGGCTGAGTGTGTGACGCCGAGTATTGTGCTGCACTTTGGCCGCAACAGCAATGAGTGGATGTGCAAACTCGAGGCGGTCTATCGAGAAGTGTTTCACACGCGCACACGTTACATGGGTGTCTTGGTTCCTCCGGACGACAGTGCGGTATGTTTCTGCTCGAGAAATTCGGAGTTGAGTTGAGCACGCGCCGGATGTGCTCCTGTATATTGAGCCAAATGTTTAAGTGCGCGCGTCTGATACCAACTCTACCCCCAACAGTCACAGATACGCATACACTCCGACGTGGCGACTATGGGCCTCTTATTGACGTCACAGCTGTATCAGTGGACCAAACTGTCTCAGGAGGGCAAGACTGCGGGCGATGCGCCGCTGTGTAACTTGCCGGCCTATTGGATGCAGCACTGCATGGACATGTTCTCGGTATGATAGGCTACGGACATGGGTTGTGTGGGCTATATATATATATATATATATATATATATATATGTGTGTGTGTACATATATATATGAGTGTGTGTGTGTGTGTGTGGATGCACAATTGTGTGCACGTGTGTCTGGTTTGGTTTTACGTACTTCGATTACGATATCTCCCATGAGCGGTTTGTTTTGAAATGTATGTTTTTTACATATAGAAAACTTGATCAGATATATATATACCTATACTCACGTATATACCCATACATACAACTCACGTCTCTAAGCTGGGTGGCATGTACACGCCAAAACGTCAATATGATACGGATTCGCCTGATACACATAGTTCATTCAATCAGCCATACGCTTTTTACCATTAGCAATAGAGAAACATGATTGCAAGCACAACCCTATAGCTGCAATATGATAGTTGCTCTCCGCTACTACCTACCCTGCGTCTGCACCACCTGCTTCATTTTTATCTATATGCATAGTATGAGAACCTAACATTGGGAATATTCACCCAGTGTATTCGACATAATCGATGTACACTCCTTGACATGCACACAACTTGAATACCACATACCACCAACCCACCCACAACAGGTTTATACATGTACTCCCCTTAACTCAATCTATGCACTCTCCTTCACTCAATCTATACACACCCCTTAACTCAATCTTTACACACCCCTTAACTCAATCTATACACCTTTAGCTCGATCTATACACACCCTGTAGCTCGATCTATACACACCCTTTAGCTCGATCTATACACACCCTTTAGCTTGATCTATTCTACACACCCGTTAACTCAATATAAAATCACTCCGTGCCTCAATCTATACACCTTCCATCGTCCCCACACAGGTGGTGCGAGACCAGTTCAAAGTCATGCACACAGGCATGCGCCAGTATTCCGTCATCGCCGACCACAACAGCCTGGTGATCACACTGCGCCGCATGATCACACCCGAATTCCGGCCCAACTTCTTTCATCTCATACGACTCACAGCCCAGTCCTTCGATGATGTGGGTAGCCTGTCACTCAACAGATCCAACACACGCATGGGCGGCAAACACAGCGGCTTCACTGCGGCGGTGTTCTCCTTTGCCGAGGATGTCATGGCCGGCCGGGCGACGATAAATATCACGGAGTGTACAAAAATGGTGAACGATGGAGGTGAGTCTAGCTGTACATGTATGATTGGATGTTCATCTCTTCAGACTTACCTACCTCGTCGCTGTGTTTGGGTGTCTGGAGCTGTGTCTATATATTGCTGTGTCTATATATATTGCTGTGTCTGTGTCTGTGTCTGTGTCTGTATCTGTGTGTGTTCTCTATGTCTGTGTGTGTGTGTGTGCGTGTGTGTGTATGAGTCTGTTCTCGTAGAATATCTGCCGTGCGTGCACATGGTAACCGTTTGTGACTAATTGAGGAGATAGTACTCAGATCGATCTGAGTCTAAGCAATTAGTAACTTAGTAGTATCGCCTGTGAGCGCCGCTGAATATGCACGAGTAAGGGGGTCACTGTAAAGACGTATACCAGACCTCAGGCGTATCTCACATACTATCACCTATATATATATATATATATATATATATATATATATATATATTATATATATATATAATGTGTGTTGTGTGATATACATATATATATATGTATATATATATATTATATATACATATATACATATATATATATATATATATATATATGCATATATATATATATATATATATATATATATATATATATATATATATATATATATATATATATATATATATATATATATATATATATATATATATATATATATATATATATATATATATATATATATATATATATATATATACATATATATATATAATATGCATATATACACACACACACACACATATATATATATATATATATATATATATATATATATATACGTACGCACACACATGCATTCATATAAACATATATATGCATGCAATTCATATGTACATGCATACTTACATACAGATACCCACTGTGCTGGTGATTTCGATGGTACTGTGGAGGGTCATCGCAGGACGATGAGTGAGATCATGCCAATACGTTGCAGCATGCAGTACGTTGAGCCAGACCTCACCGAGACACCCGCGCAGGTAGCCCAGAGAGCGTTCGAGATCATGCCGTATGTAACCCAGGTATGGTTGATTGCTTACTTCATTTGACCTTTTACGGAGGCTTTCGACGCTAATGCTGTAGTATTGACTAAAATAGAAGCCATTGATAGTCGTTGAGAATAACGAACTTACATCCGGTCATGTCAATCAGCATAGATGTCATTGCAAGTCTCTTAATTGACTAAACCATCAACTGTGTACTGACCTTTGGCTCAGACCTGGACGAGTGCGAACGGGATTGGCAACGGAGCGCGCATGTGCGGGCATGCAGGTATGCCAACCGCGAGCGTGCGTCTATGTCCATTTCTGCGGATGATATATTGTGCGCTTAAGGGCTTGTTCGTGTATGTTGTATCCATTTTTCTCCAGCAAATGTGCAATGCATGACTACTCTCATACCACTGTGACGTGCTTTGTTCCGAGCCCATTGAGATCCGACCTGGTCTATTGTTTGTTCGATCTTTTGACCACGCGGCCTTCGGAGTTCACAGTCCATTGTGTGCTCTGAGCAGATGTGCTCTACGGCCAGTTCACGCTGCATCTGTCCCACACTTGTATTGGCGTGTTAGTACATGTGTTTAAACGTGTTATACCCTGCATCGCTTCTACCCCCTCCTCCCCCGCCCACACACACCACCACGTGTGAGCATGCACACGCGTGCGGACTTCTGCGACTACAGGCACAGCCCCACGATCACAACGCGTTCGCCTTCTGCGTCTTTCGCACATACTCTCTTGGGTATGTGTGATTGTGTTTATGGTATGGTTGTACACTGAGGTATGTTTTCACCAGACCGCATGTCAAACGCTACACTACCCTGCGGCATGACACACGGCCAAATGTCGTTACCATCTACCACAAGAATGCTCGTTGTGTGACAAAGTTTTCTCGATAATTTTTTTGTATACATCCCATCCACCGGTGCGTTCTGTTCAATATCTATCGAGATGACGCCTGTGCCTGGTGGATGCCCAAGACATGTGGCGGTGGACTCAACTGTGGGAAGTGCAGATCGCTTCTCATATCTGTATATCCACTATCCACACCGTCCCAAATGAATTCGCCCTTCATACCTCTCATGACATACATAGTGTGTATGTGCACGTGCATCTGTGCCCAAGTCATGATATACATGAGTGTGTATGTGCACGTGCATCTGTGCCCAAGCTATATCTCAATACAACCATGTGTGTACGTATGTGCCGCCTTGCAGACGGCGAGTGCGACGAGTCCTGTGCTGAGCACGCGCTGCTTGCCGAGTGTGCCAAAGCCCCCATGGGAGTGTCTCACGTGTGTGTGCGCACATGGATCGAGGAAGTGAGTCTGGCGAGCAGCACAGACGGGGTGTGGGATAAGGATATGGGAGATAGTGTGGATCTGTACTTGCGTAATCTGGTAATGCGTGGTGCGTTGTTGAGGGTGGGTATAACCGAGCCCATGTATATACACCCACACCACGCTGGGATTTGGGCCACCTCTCCGGTGATATATGTTGAACCATCGGAATCGGCCGATCAGGATGAGGAGGGTGACAGGGGCGTGGAAACACTTGAACGTGCGAAGAATGATGATAACGATAAAGTTACAGAGGGCACAGATGCGAATACAGACGTACGGAGCGATACAGAACAACTGGATGAGAGTAGCGTGCAGAAGTGTGTGGTACCGGCAATCGATGATGTGATCGAGTTTGACAGGAATGGCAGCAAGACCAGGAGGAGTAGGAGTAGGAGGCAACGGACACGGCACTCGTCCAGCAGCAAGAAAGGCGCAAAGTCACAGCAGACCCGGAAACCAGAGCAAGAGAACGAGCACCAACCCCAGCAGCAACCACCGCCAGAGGTGAGCAGTTCACAAGCAACGGCGCAGCAGGACACGTCTGTAGATACACAGAATGGGGCGCGGGATGTGGAAGCGCAGTCTGTCACTGTGGCGGACTCCACAAAACTTAAAAAGAAACCCAAGCCAGATGCGTTCAAGATTGACGACACACTCGTGCGCGTCATTGACCCGTGGATCAGCCCGAGTCCAGAACAGGTGTGTGTGTGTGGTGGAGTTGATCTATCAGAGTTTTATCTTTCAATTAGCACTGAACCCCACGTAAATTGTCGTTGTTTTGCTTGATATGTTGGTGTAGATGTATATGTGTGAATGTCAGTTGTGCATAGGACGGTGAATCGTGTGCGTGCGATGGAGTTAATCTATCAGAAACTTATCTTCGAATTGATACCGATTTCCGCATAACTATCCTGTGAGACATGAATATTTTGCTTGGTATGATATTTTATATGTAACTATGTGTATGTCGATTATGTATCGGATTTTGAATCGTTCGTCTGTGGGTTGTTGATGTGTCCTTCCTCATACAGCTCAAATCGAGCGACTACAATCCGAGTATCTTCAAGAGTGGAATAAATATGCTATACCAGGCAAAACACCCGCATCGTCGCGATTTGCGTACATGTACGCCTACGACCAAACATGTACTTACAAATGTGTCTGGCTCCGTTGCAGGCTTAAATCAAGCATTTAGTTCGATTGTAGAATTCGAGGCATATATCTTCCAGTTTAAATTGTAGGCCGACGCCACTAGAACGAGTAAACGATGGAAGTGCAGTTTTGAATTCGTATGCTATCTGTACTCTACTAACACTGTCAACCTGCATGTTACACCATCGACAGTGCATAAACACAGAGAGGCTGGGCAAGTTCTTGACAGTGATCACTGAGCGTGTGTTGCAGGCTCCCTGGTTGTGTGAGGCAGATTTGTACAGTGACTATTCCTTTGTCATGCTCCCAAGAGCGTTTTCAGACCTCCTTCGCTTACTGGTAGCGGGCCGAGTGCTTGTTCGTAAATACCTCCCCCGCGTCAGGAAACCCGATTTGTTCTCGTCACCCCTGGATACGCTGCTGCCACACCCTGGGAGTGAGGAGATGCAAGGTGATGCTAACCAGCCTGACAAGGCCATATATCACGCCACACCGGACTGCTACGTGCGATTGGCATACTTGTTAGAGGCCGGGGGTTGCGATGAGGAGTAAGGCTGGACCATGTCTGCTATGAGATGATAGTACACACTGGTTCTTTTGTATTGTCGCCATCTATGTGAAAGCGGGACCTGTGTAGATCACCAAGTTGTACTGTGTGAATACAGCGCTTGCCAGTTGTTGTGGGGTCGACAAAGACTGACATTACGAATGGATATTACCACGCCAGCTGGGATAACATTGTCTTTTTCCGCGCTGCAACTTTTTAAAATTGAATAAAAACAGCGGAAACCAATGATGTGTTTGTGAAAATGGTAAGATCATTCACAGTGACATACACACACTGTTAGTTCTTAGATATTCTAGGACCGTTACCTCACTCTTTACGAAATATCGAAACTGAACGTAAATGGTTTGACTGCGTGCCAAAGCCCATATAGCCGAATCCAAAAATCCAAAAGTAGAGTAAGTTTAGACTCGAGAGTCGGAGGATCAAGGTCAACAGCTCAAATAGGGCAATTCATTTTTCAAGTATACTTAATATATTGTCTACCAATCGCTACAAACACCTCAAAATTCCCCTGAACGCCAAAGACTTCCATATCGTACATACTCATTCCGACCTCGCCGAGGAAACCGTCAAACCTACTTCTTCTTTCAGAACGCGAATTCTAGCCAAACCATTCTAATTCAATGGTTTCCATTATCAATGATTTCCGTCTGACAGTAAGGAGAAAGGAACCTTTCCACAACGGCCTAAAGTTTGTACTCACTACTCGATCTGGCGACGCCACGACTGGCCATAGTAGCAACTGGCTACTGACCGTGCGCTGGATGTGGACGAATAAACTTTGAAGTTTTCCTCTAACCGAACTTTTGGATTCTGCTGCAATGTTGATTTATTTATTTACAAGCGAGATAAATATTATCTATGACTATGTATGTATAATCGTAGCCAACTGATATGCAAGTTGTAACGATATATTATGTACCTATGACATGATTTTTTTTTTGTTACATATCTTTTGAAAAAATAGAACGTCTACGCAGCCGAATAATCGGAATCTGCTCTTCGGAGTTCCAGGGGCAGGCCGCAGGGCCCACAGGCGTGAGGCGGGCCACACTGCCACAGCCCACAGGGCCCTAGGCCGCCAGAGGGCCCCTGCCACGGTTGGCACTGAGCTATCTCTTGTTAGTATGAGTGTCTGAGACACTATCCCACTCCACTGACTCCAAAGCCCCAGGCTGGCAAGCCAGAGTGGCTCCGCTCGGAACATCAATCTCGCTGACACTCTTCTTTTTTTTTCGAAACAAAAACTAATAAACTAGAAAGGCAACATTCCTGGTTCTCTCGGTTCTTAACTTCTTGGAGTGCTGAGTATGCATAGTGAGTACAGATTTATTGGTTTAGGCGGTAAGTTCTGATATTGTTTAGTTAGACTTTGAGTTGGTTCCTACTTCTCGTGATCTCGTCACTATGATATATCATACATAAGACGTCGGGAGTCTGGAGCCAGAGATTTTTGGAGTTTAGAGAATTTCATTCACTACTTGGTGGCAGGCCGCAATAGCAGTATAAAAGCGACACAATCTTGGAGATACACCTCATAGACTATAAACACTCGAATACGAAGCAACAGCCAGTCTCGTAGACAAGACAATGAAGTGTGGCTGCGCTAGACGACAGCTACAAGCCTGCGATACATTTCACAAAAAAAACAGGCGATCGCTGATTCGGTAGCTAATCTCAATTTTTCGGACTTTACGGACTTTGAAGATGTACATCGAAGGTTAGTAGTGGCATCGGCGACTCATAGAGTTGTTGATGAGAACGGACTGATGGCGTCAGACGCTGACCCTTTTCTAGATATGGTTCACGACGACAAACCGTGTCCAGAGAGTGTTAATCCCTCTACGTGGCGGCAGGCCCAGTTGCTGACACGAGTGGGAGCCTACAAAGTTATGGACAAGGTATACCAAATTCGGGGATTCGATTTGGCAGTGATGACCATCATTGAGGTACCTGGCGGTCTTATCGTATTTGATCCGCTTGGCACCAAAGCAACTGCCCACGAAGCATTCGACTTCTACTTGAGAGAGGTCGGACCGAACACAGGTGCGAATATGACATTAGCTGCTGTGGTTTTTACACATTCCCATATGGATAACTTCGGCGGGGTACTTGGTCTGGTGGATGAAAAAACTTGGGCTCAAGGGAAAATTCAGGTTGTTGCGCCGCTAAATTTTGCTGAAGAGGCACTATCTGAGAACTACATGGTGATCGGTAATATGGGAAGACGAGCTTGGTGGCAATTTGGCAACCTCCTTCCAGCCAATGAGAACGCAAGCATACATGCTGGTCTCTTTTTCACGCAATCTAACTCGGTATTCACATACGCCGCAGACACTCTCGAGATTACAAAGGACGTAGAAACATATACCATTGCCGGTCTTACTTTTGAATTCATGTTCACTCTAAGTGCAGAGGCGCCCGCCGAGATGCACTCATGGGTTGAAGATTGGGGATTACGCAATACAGGTGAGAATGCTGTTATGTCTGCACATAATTTTCTGACACTCCGAGGAGCGAAAGCTAGAGACCCAATGAAGTGGACCACGTGCATCCAGCAAACCATCCAAAGGTACGGTGATCGAGTGCAAACAATGATTGGTCAGCACCACTGGCCAAAGTTTGGGAACGAAAACGTCATTGAACATCTGACTATGACCCGCGACTACATCAAATTCACTCATGACCAATCTGTTCGCCTACTCAATCTTGGTTTCGGTATGGAGGAAATCAGCGAGACTATTGAAATGCCCAAGCCTTTGGACACGTACTTCAACACACGGGGACACTACGGACACCTGAAGTACAACTCCAAGGAAGTATACCAATACTACATCGGCTGGTGGGATGCTAATCCTGCAGGTTTCCAGCGGTTACCACTGGTAGAACGAGCTCAGCACTTTGTGGCTGATAGGGGTGGGATCGAGGCAGTAATTGAACGGGGCCAGGGGCATCACGAAGATGGAAATTACCTATGGTGTGCTGAAAGTTTGAATCAGGCTGTGTTCAGTGATCCTTCCAACATGCAGGCGAGATATCTGGAAGCTGACTATCTGGAGCAGATCGGTTATGCCGAAGAAAGCGGTATTCGTCGAAACTTTATGCTCACAGGCACCCAAGAACTACGCCACGGTAAAAAGTCGCATCCAGAATCTGATTTGGGCGAGTCATTCCTGTTAGAAATGCCACTATGGATGATGTTGCAAAGTTTAGAAATCAAAATCGACCCCGAAATGGCCGAGCAGTCCAATGGGTTATCACTGAACATAGAAGTGAAAAATACAAACGAGAAGTTTAATCTCATCATATCACACGCCGTTCTGATCTGTCTGCCGGTCGATATTTTACCCACAACTGCTCGTGCAACCGTTACAGCTGAAAACAAGAAGGCGATGATAAATGTACTAACCACTGGCGATACCTCAGGCGTGTCTGTCACCGGTGATAGAGATGCCTTTGCCGAGCTTATGGGGTGTGTCTCCACTGTGTCTGATGGAACCTGGAACATCATAGAACCGCGTGAGCATTACGTACCGAAAGCTCAAAACACTTATCCTCATTCAGATACTTTGGCACAAACTGCCGAATTGACGTCTTGCCCTACTGATGAGGATCGTACTACGGGCGCTTGGATTGGTATTTGTCTTGCCTGTGTTGTAATCGGTACTGCTGTGGGAGCTATGGGTATGAGATTCCTGCCCAAAAAAGACCCTAGTCATTCGGAATCCACAACGAAATTCGGGGACGATAGTCAACTTGAGTGAATCACATGAGCCACTACTCGGTGCCATACAACATAGATATTTTTAATCGAATAAAATTAGATCAGAATAATATACAATTGGACGCCGCACATCAAGTCATCGATGTGCATAATGGATTAACACGATCCATCTTCACAATGATGATATTTTGTACCAAACATGCAATTTTGTTCATATATTTAATTTCACGCGCACCTATCGTATTCCATATCCATAGGCGGTTATGCCTTGTTGTTGGACTATACGGTTATGCCTGAATGATGAATTGTGCCTTTTGTGAGTCACGCCCGCGGATACATCGTTTGAGCTACATAATAACGAAGGGCAAATCATTTTGATCTAACCCCTCCACATTACACAATGATGTATGTCAGGTCTAGGCTCGGGATGACACAGATATGCAACAAGTCAGAGCATGTTGATTTGATGGAATCAATTGAGAAATTATTATTTTATTGCCCACAAAGCAAGTGTAATCCTATGTGTATTCATCCACAATCTACCGTATGATACAGCAACGGTGCAAGCCCGCAATGCAGTACTCTTTATGTAAATAGACATGAGCATTTATATACTATTAGAAAACTTAACTCAGTTGAAAGATCTCGTTCGATTTCCTATAGAGCGCTGTTGTATGATGTAAATAACTCATGCGAGTAACCAGGTTCTAAAAGTCAACCGCACAATTTAAAATGTGCTGAAGTGAGTATTATCTACGAGTACACACATGTGCGAAAATATACACTCTATACTCGACGTTGCACTGGCAAGCTCTGCATCAGATGGCAACAATCAATTCATCCGCCACAAAGGATTTGGAATGCGGTGATCTCTTCCCCTGAGACCGGTAGCATACATACTATATTTGGTCATGGTGAAGGGCTAAACAGTACCCCACACCTTATTGTGCTACTATATATAATTATTACCCTATACAAACCCCTTACATATTAGGTCATACCAAGTCACTGATCGTCGCCAAAAAGGCTTGGTGGTGCGATTTAAGGTGTCACACTCTTTCGGTTGTACTGATACATCCGCGCGCACGTACACATGCAGCGCTCAGTGCGGTACTAGTGTGAAACTAGAAGAATATTCGTCGCACCAGAGACGCCACTGACAGCACGCCCGCAGCCATTAAAGACCCGTCAACGAGCCACGCAGGCAGGTGCTCTTCCGCTGCATCTGCCTCTGGCATGACCTTAATGTCCCAGTGGTCCACAGCCAGACTCAGCAGCACAGCCGTGGTTACGAGCGCCACACACACACGCACCACGCGCATGCCAGAGGTCTCCGCGGTGGAGGCGGGGAAGCCTTTGAGTAGCACGCCCAGCGTGGCTACGTTCACACTCGGCGTGAGCGACAGAAACCCGAAGGCCAAGCCATCCGATGCGCCAGACTGCTTGAGTGCGCGGGTGAACGTCACTGTGGCGTGCTCGCAGAGTTGCAGGGGAATGGTGGCAGCCAGCACGGCCCCCCGCATTAGCACAGCAACCGCTTCCTGAACTACAGGCGAGTTTTCGTCCACGTGTTCAGTGATGGCCAGGTAAGCCTCTGCCGCAGGCTCGCGCACATATCGCGTGCACACACAACTCAGCACCAGCCCGAAACCCAACCACGGCACAATTTCTTCGAAGGTCGAGAGCAACAACTTGAAAGGGTTGATAAATACACGGTAGAAAAGCGACTTGGGCTCAGTATCTGCCACGCTATCGACATCGCAGCACTCGTCAACGGAGTCATCGCCCACCCAGTTGCTGCCTGTGTCTTTGCTTGCTTCCTTTCCATGTGCATGCCCATGGCCCTCCCCGTCTACGTGGTCGTGCACGGCTTTTTCGTCCGATTCTGATTTAGTTTGTACATCTTTCTCTCCAACTTTACACGCACCTTTGCTCTTGGCTGCAAGGGCTACTGTGTCCTTTGAGGCGGGCTTGGCTGGTTTCTTCCCAGCGAACGAGGTTGCTGCGATACCTCCGGCTATCGCAAGACATAGAGCCCCTACCAAGCGAGCAGCCGTTGCTGTCGGGCCCAACACGCCATACGTGACCACGGCACTGTCCAACCTGCATAGGCAATGGCGCACAATACATTAACATACGCGTATCGGTTATTCACATGAAATGGCTTGGTGGCATTGTCTAGGTGTGGCGCTGTTTTTCTCGCCAGAAATACGCCACTTACAGCAAGTCAAACTGAAATATCACGGATTAACCGGGCAAGTGAAAAATATGTTCGAACAAACAATACTCATGTATACTAGGATATTTCTACACTGTACTCCTTACATAACGGCCAAGAAAATATCATTGTGCTAAAAATAAATAAATAAAAATATGTGTATATCTAGTGAAACTTATGTATGCCAGTCTGGGTCGAGGCAGAGGTGCGTGAGTTAGCAATAACAACCATCACGAACACACTGAATGCCACAGCGCCAAAGAGACTACCGTTAGTCCAACTTTCGGGACATAAGCTACAGCAGCACTACCCGCGCGACATATGCCATTCTACTTGACGACACTGTCGGCTCGACTGCTTCGTACACATAACTGCCACTACCAACCACACAAATGTGCCAATAAAACCATACACAACCGTCAAGAACACGAGCGCGCAACTCAGCGCCCATCGTCTATTGTTCAGGTGGGTTCACTGACACCCATTCACCTACCCTGCCGACTGACTGGCCGTCACAAACGCCGTTACAACAGCGGGAGAGCACCCTTGCTTAGCCAGCAGCACCGCAAAGGGCAGCACACCGCACGAGCACAGCGGTACGCACAGGCCTACCACAGCTCCCCGCACACTGGCAAAGACTGTATCTAACAACCCAAAGCTGCCGGCGCGAGTTCGGCCCCCCAGATACACCGACAGGTCCGAAGGAATGATCGGCAACACCTGCAGCAACACAGCCACAACCAGGCCAATGATCAGCCACGGACACATGTCGGTGACTTCGTGAACTATGTTGTCCCACAGGGTGCCTGACCCGTCCATACCGTGTGAATGGCCACACCCACACCCGCCTCCCCCGTGCGAGTGTCCGTGTGAGTCATCCCCGTGAGATTCATGCGCGTGACTATGATCGTGAGTGTGTGTGTGGTCGTGCGCCTGTGCATTGTCGGATGCTCCGTGGGCATGTCCATGCTCTCCTGCGGCATGGTCGTGGTGCTCGGAGGCTTCGTTCGCTTCCCTGTACGTACACATATTGGATGTACAGTTGTGAACTAATTAGATTTCTGATTCATATGCGAATGAACTGTATTTTAAAATAACGTACAATGAATCAGCATATATATATATGATATAGAGATAGATGAATAGATATTGAAAAAGATATAGAAATAATATGAAGACTAAACAACTCTCTACATTCGAACACGTACCTCGAGTATTTGCCAGCTGGCTTTGCATCGCCATGTGCATGTCCGTGTTCATAGCTATGATCGTGTTCCTCATGTGAGTGCGAGTGCGAGTCTGCTTCCCTTTCATGGCCATCGTGTGCGTGTCCATGGCATCCGCAACCACACCCTCCAGTAGGAGCCTCTACATCTTTATCATCGCTCTCGTCAGATTCATCACTATGCGCATGTGCGTGTACGCTATCCACAGCCTCATTCACTTCACTGCGGAAGACAAATTTTGATTTATTTAAAGATGAGTGGAGATTTTGATTTATACATGTATATATGTGAACATTTGAAAACATATACATACAATATACACATAAATATAAATATATACAAACATACAATATATGAATATATAAATAAATATATAAATATAGTCTATCATCGGTAAAGGCAATTGTTGCCCTTCTTTCAATTGGTCGTCGTTTCCAAACGAAAATGAGCGTCTCCGCTCAGATATGTGTATAAAATTGAAGGAGAGACAGGCTGTAATTGCCGGTCCCAATGCCACACCTTAAACGTCCACCTCCCACGTAACCAAGGTATTGATCTATATCATAAATCTATAAATAGATAAAGAGTGCCATCGGGTCCGACAATTGTGGCCCGTCTTTCCATTGAATTATCATTTCCCAACGACGCGCTGAGTAGGCCAATCAAATACACAGTCGTGTGAGGGCCTGGGACTATAAGTATTTCCACTCAGACGTGTGTATGGCAATACTCCACCACGTCGTTGGGCAATGACAATTTAATGGAGAGACAGGCTATAATTGCCGGTCCCAATGACATACTTTGAACATGCACTCCCTATATAACATATTGAAATATAAGGTATTGATGTATACAGATAAATATATATATATCTTTATACATGAATATATAGTCTCCCATCGACTCCGACAATTGTGACCCGTCTTATCATCAAATTATAATTTCCCAACGACGCGCTGGGCGTGCCAATTAGATACACAGGCGAGTGAGGGTTTAAAAATATAAACGACCCCACCCAGACGTGTGTATGGTAATGCCCCAACGCGTCGTTGGGCACCAACAATTTGATGGAGAGACAAGCTATAATTGCAGGTCCTAATGAAACACCTGAACAACATGCATACATATACGAAATTGATATGTAAAGATATGTATTTATATATATAAGAAAAGAGATAGGGTCTGCCATCGAGTCCGACAATTGTGGCCCGTCTTTTTATCAAATTATCATTTCTCAACGACACACTGGGTGTGACAATAGAATACACCGTCGAGTGAGGGCCTTGAAGTATAAATGTCTCCACTCAGACATGTGTATGGCAATAGCCCAACGCGTCGTTGGGCAATAATAATTCCATGGAGAGACAGGCTATAATTGCCGATCCCAATGACACACTTTAAACGTCCACTTCCTATGCAGCGTGTATACTTATACGAAATTGATATGTAAATATATAAATTTATATATATAAGAAAAGAGATAGAGTCTGCCATTGAGTCCGACAATTGTGGCTCATCTTTCTATCAAATTATCATTTCCCAACGACGCGTTTGGGTATTGGGTTGGGCAATGATAATTTGATGGAGACAGGCTATAATTGCCGGTCCCAATAAAACACCTTAAACGCCCACTTCCTATGTAACATGTATAATGATAAGGTATTGATATCTACATATATATAAATATATATAAAGAGATACAGAGTCTGCCATCGAGTACGAAAATTCTGGCCCGTTTTTCCATCGAATTACCATTTCCCAACGACGCACTGGGTGTGCCAATAAAGTACACAGGCGAGTGAGGGTCGAGAAATATAAGCGAACCACCCAGACATGTGTATGGCAATACCCCAAAGCGTCGTTGGGCAACGACAAATTAATGGAGAGACAGGCTATGACTGCTGGTCCCAGTGACACACCTTCAGCATTCACTCGGTATGTAACATATCTACATAAAAAGTATTAATAGATTCATATGTATAAGAATAGATACAGGGACTGGCGTGGAGTCCGACAATTCTGGCCCATATTTTCATCAAATTAACGTTTCCCAACGAAGCGCTGGGTGTGCCAATAAAATACACAGGCGAGTGAGGGTCTAGAAGTATAACCGACCCACCCAGTCATGTGTATAGCAATACCCCAACGCGTCGTTCGGCAAAGACAACTTGTTGGAGAGACAGGCTATGATTGCCGGTCCCAATGACACACCAAATACGTTCACCTCTAATGTAATATGTATAAATTTAAGGTATTGATGTACATCTATATCTATATATCTATATATATATATAGTATGCCATCGATTCCGACAATTGTGGTCCATCTTTCCATTAAATTATCATCTTCCAATGAAGCGCTAAGTTTACCCATCCAAATACGCAGGCGTGTGATTCAAACTGCTATGTCGCACATTCTAGGAAGGCGTTCTTTCAGTTGGCTCAATGCACATCATAATTCTTATTAAAATTGGTATATACATTTCTATACATCTATGTTACTATGCCCAAGACTATCGAACGACTACCAACGCACCTAATATGTTCTCCAGCAGCCTTAGCGTCGCCGTGAGTCTCATGTACGTGGTCATGGCTATTCTCTTCAACCGCTTCGTTTGCTTGTCTGGATGTAAACCGGAGGTACGAGAGGTCTGAAAATCAGTGTAATCGAGTGTACGGGTACAAGCTGACACATTTCTAAAACGGCCGAAAAATGAATAATTCCGGACTTCACCTCCACTTTGCCATCTATCTATATATATATATATATATATATATATATATATATAAATATGTATATGTATATATATATATATCCATATGTATATATCTATAGACAGATATATGGATATATATAAAGACCATACATCCGCCGATATCGACTGTCTACATTCGATGACATACCTCGAGTTTTTGCCAGCTGGATTTGCATCGCCATGTGCATGCCCGTGTTCATGACCTCCACAACCACACCCTCTAGCAGGAGCTTCTTCTTCCATTTCACCGTTCTCGACAGGTTCTTCACCATTATGTGCACGTGCCTGTACGCTATCCACAGCCTCATTCACTTCTCTGTGAAGACAAATTTCAATTTGTTTGAAGATGAGTTAATATGTTCATACACACATATACAAACATAAATACATATATACATGGAAGTAAGAATACAGAGTCTTTCATCTGCTGAGGCGATTGCTGCCCGTCTGTGAACTAGGATGTCGTTTCCCAACAAAGATGAGTGCCTCTTCGCTCATACATACGTATGGCACTACTCCAGCACTTCATTGAGTGATAATAATTTGATGGAGAGACAGACTATAAAAACCGGTCGCAATACCACACCTTAAACGTCCACCTCCCATGTAATATATATATATATATATATATTTAGAGTATATACATATACATATATCTATATCTATACAAATGAAAGGGTCTACCATCGAGTCCGACAATCCTGGCCCGTCTTTCCATCGAAAAATCATTTCCCAACGACGCGCTGGGTGTGCCAATATAATACACAGGCAAGTGAGGGCCTGGAAATAGAAGCGACCCCACACCTGTTTATGGCAATACCCCAACGCGTCGTTGGGCAACGATAACTTAATAGAGAGGAGGCTATTACTGTCGGTCCCAATGACACACCGTAAATGTACACTTCCTATGCAACATGTATACATATACGGTATCGTTATTTAAGATATATGCAGTCATGTATTTATAAGCATTATGTATTTCCTATGTATGTATGTAGGAATGTATGTATGTATGCATACATGTGTTTATCTAGTTTATATAATTACGTAAGAATATATATATGTATATATATATATGTATGTATGTATATATGTATGCATATATGTATGTATCTATATATGTACATACATACATACACATACATACACGTAATCATCTGCATATATATGTATGTATGTATGCATACATGCATGCATTTTTTATGTATGTATGTGATTGATAAAAATATATATATATATATATATATATATATATATATAGGAAGTACACACACACACACATATATATATATATATATATATATATATATACATACATATGTTTTTTTGGTGTGAGTATATATATATATATATATATATATATATATATATATATATATATATATATATATATATATATATATATATATATATGTATTTGTATATATATATATATATATAAAGGGACTGCCATCGAGTCCGACAATTGTGACCCGTCCTTCCATTAAATTATCATTTCCCAACGACGCGCTGATAAAATATACAGGCGAGTGAGGGCCTTGAGTATAGGTGTCTCCACTCAGACATCAGTATGGTAATATCCCGACACGTCGTTGGGGCAATGTCAATTTAATGGAAGAGACAGGCTATGATTACCGGTCCCAATGACACACATTAAACATTCACTCTTGAAGTAACATGTATAAACATAAGGTATTGATTGATGTATAAAGATATGTATATATATATAAATAGATATAGGGTCTCCCATCGAGACCGACAATTGTGGCCCGTCTTTCCATCAAATTATCATTTCCCAACGACGTGCTGGATGTGCCAAATAAATACGCAGGCAAGCGAGGGTCTCGTAGTATATGTCTCTCGACTCAGACATATGTAACGCTTCGTTGGGCAATGATAATTTGATGGAGATACAGGCTACAACTGCCGGTCCTAATGACACAACTCAAACATTCACTGATCATGTAACATATATAAATATAAAGGTATTGATGTATAGTTAGTTATATAGTTATATATATATACATATAAATATATATGTATATGGATACAGATATATGGTCTTCCATCGAGTCCAAAAATTGTGGCCCATTTTTTCATCAAATTATCATTTCCCAACGACGCACTGGGTGTGCTAATAAATATAAAGTCGTGTGAGGGTCTCGAAATATAAGCGACCGCAACCATACCTATGTATGGCAATAATCCAACGCGTCGTTGGGCAATGACAATTTGATGGAGAGATAGGCTATAATTGCAGGTCCCAATGACACACCTCATACATTCACTCCTTGTGTAACATAAATGAATATAAGGTATTGATGTATACATATACAAATATATATATACATATACATTATGTAACATATCTACATAATAGGTATTAATAGATTCATATAAGGTGTTGATACATACATATAAACATATTTATATGAAAAAAAAAAGATACAGGGTCTCTCATCGAGTCCGACAACTGTTGCCCGTCTTTCAATTTGAAACTTTCGACCACATACCTCGAGTATTTTCCAGCTATATTTGCATCGCCATGTGCATGCTCGTGTTCATGACTATTATCGTGTTCCTCATGCGAGTGCGCATGCGTGGCTGCTTCGCTCTTATGGTCGTCGTGTGCGTGCCCATAACCTCCACAACCATACCCTCCAGTAGGAGCTTCTTCTTCCATTTCACCGCTCTCGACAGGTTCATCACCATTATATACACGTGCATGTACGCTGCCCACAGCCTCATTCACTTCTCTGTGAAGCATAATTTCAATACATTTGGAAGATGAGTTGATATGTTTATACACACAAACATAAATACATATATACATGGTAGTAATAATACGGTCTTTCACCTGCTGAGGCGATTGCTACCCGTCTTTCAACTAGGATGTCATTTCCAAACGAAGATGGACGTCTCCGCTCAGACATGTGTATGACGTCACCCCAGTACTTCGTTGAGTAATGATAATCCGATGGAGAGACAGACTATAATCGCCGGTCCCAATTCCAAACCTTTAACGTCCACCTCCCTTGTAATATATATACATACAATGTATAAATTTATACACATACACATACACATACATCTATATCCATAACTATATCTACATATATCTATATCTCTCTATCAATTTATATATATATTAATAAAGGGTCTGCGATCGGGTCCGACAATAGTGACCAGTCTTGCCATCAAATTATCATTTCCCAACGACGCGCTGGGTGTTCCAATAAAATATACAGGCGAGAAAGGGTTTAAAAAAATAAGCGACCCCAGACGTGCATATGGTAACACCCCAACGCTTCGTTGGGCAACGATAATTTAATAGAGAGAGCTACAATTGCCGGTCCCAATGACACACCTTACACGTCCACTTCCTATGCAACATGTATACATACGCGGTATTGTTATTTAAAGATATATGCAGATATATGCAGGTATATATATATATATACAAAGAAAAAGGGTCTGCCATCGAGTCCGACAATTGTAGCCCGTCTTTCCATCAAATTGTCATTTCCCAACGACGCGCTGGATGTGTCAATAAGATACACAGCCGAGTGGGGGCCTTGGAATACACGCGTTTACACTCAAACCTCTGTTTGGCAATACCCCAACACGTCGTTGGGCAATGACAACTTAATGGAGAGACAGGCTATAGTTGCCGGTACCAATGACATACCTTAAACATTCACTCCTTATCGAACATTGAAATATAGAGTATTGATATATACATATATATATATATATATATATATATATATATAGATCTATCTATATATACATGAATAGATAGTCTCCCATAGAGTCCGACAATTGTGACCGGTCTTTTCATCAAATTATCATTTCCCAACGATGCGCTGGGTGCGCCAAATATATACGCAGGCGAGTGAGGGTTCAGAAATATAAGTGACCCCACTCACACGTGTGTATGGCAATACCCCAACGCGACGTTGGGCAATGATAATTTGATGGAGAGACATGCTATAATTGCCGATTCCAATGACACACCTTAAACGTCCACTTCCTATGAAACATGTTTACATATACGAAATTAATATGTGAAGATATATATTTATATATATAAGAAAAGAGATAGTCTGCCATCAAGTCCGACAATTGTGGCCCGACTCTCTATCAAATTATCATTTCCCAATGACACGCTGGGTGTGCCAATAAAATACAACGTCGAGTGAGGGCCTTGGAGTATAAGTGTCTCCACTCAGACATGTGTATGGCAATACCCCAACGCGTCGTTGGGCAATGATAATTTGATGGAGAGGCAGGCTATAATTGTCGGTCCAATTACAGACATTAAACGTCCACTTACAATACATTGTGTATACATATACGAAATTGATATGTAAAGATATATTATATATATATATATATATATATATATATATATATATATATATATATATATATATATGTATATAAGAAAAGAGATAGGGTCTGCCATCGATTTCGACATTTGTGACCCGCCTTTCCATCAAATTATCATTTCCCAATGACGCGCTGGGTGTGCCAATAAAATACACAGGCGAGTGAGGGTCTAGAAATAAAAGCGAACCACCCAGACATGTGATGGGAACACCCCAAAGCGTCGTTGGGAAACGACAATTTGATGGAGAGACAGACTATAACTGTCGGTCCCGATGACACACCTTGAACATTCACTCCGTATGCAACATATCTACATAAAATGTATTAATAGATTCATATAAGGTGTTGATACATACACATATTTATAAATAGAAATGAAGATAGATGCAGGGTCTACCATCGAGTCCGACAATTGTTGCCCGTCTTTTTATATAAATCATTCGACCACATACCTCGAGTATTTGCCAGCTGGATTTGCATCGCCATGTGCATGCCCATGTCCATGGCTATGATCATGTTCTTCATGCGAGTGCGCGTCCGTGTCTACTTCGCTCTCCTGGTCGTTGTGTGCGTGTGCGTGTGCGTGTGCGTTTACGCTATCCACCCCCTCATTCGCTTCACTGTGACGCCAAATTTGATTATGTATAAAGATGACCGGAGAGATGTTAGATAATATTTGGCAAGGACTTGAGGTTGGGTGGTTAGTGCCATTGAAAGTATACTGATGCTACTGCAAACTAGGCTGAGAATTATCCACTGTATCCAAGAGTAACAGGATACATGCATACTCTTTAAAAAACAAACTGTTGGTATGCACATGTACAATGCTGTTGGATGCGTAAAAATGCCACGCCCATGCAGATTTTCGATGTGGGTGAGCGAATAAAAAAGGATCAATATACAAAGGAGATATATGAACTACCAAGAAACTGTAGAAGTAGCATGAGAATATGAGATGCACACAAACACACACGTCCATACCCGCACACACCACACACACACACACACACATATATATATATATATATATA
The DNA here is from genome assembly GCA_001586965.3 of Sphaeroforma sirkka. Classification (NCBI taxonomy): domain Eukaryota; class Ichthyosporea; order Ichthyophonida; genus Sphaeroforma; species Sphaeroforma sirkka. Next base: position 54,651 of record LUCW03000131.1, read on the forward strand.
TATATATATATATATATATATATATATATATATAAATATATATATATGTATATATATGTGTGTGCGCGCGCGTGTGTGTGTGTAGCATTCATATATAACATATACAACATATTTATGCATATATTTGTTAACCACCATGAGGTTACGTGAACAAATCTATATATTAGTGCAATAAGAACAACAGTGCACTTTGGCTTGGTACAGGTACACGAATATATATTTCAGGCATACACAAGTAAAGAAATAAAAAATATCAAGACTTCCTACGACTCACTACTTTACACAGAACACTATCTAGGTATATAAAGGTCTCAGCGCATATGTACGACTATATATATATTTATAATTAAGAATATCCCTTACTATACATCATTCTGTACACTTCGATTTCTATGTTTTCAACCAGAAGCAAGTCAAAAAATGTCACAACAATTTGGTTCTTGCCAGAAATACTCAGAAGTTATTCCAACAATCAGCTCCATAGTCGTGTGGACACAATTACAAAACCACTCTCACTGAAGTGCCACACACGATAGCCTTCTCACAGTTTATCAGTGTATTAGTACGAAGTCAAAAAGTTACACTAAGCTATTCAAGAAAGCCTATGTAAATGTAGAAGACAGCTAATACAAAAAATAAATAACGCCATTCACATGCTATAAAATGAGCCACTACGAGCCTTGTGACATGCTCAGGAAACAGTTGTTAACAAGTAAACAGCACATACCGGGAATACTTACTCGCAGGGTTAGCATCGCCGTGCGAGTGTGCATGTCCATGTCCATGCTCATGCGAAACCGTTACGACAGCAAATAAGCACAGGAGCACCATGCACAGACGCACCAGCCTCAACTGTATTCCCGCCATCCCACACGCGTGAAATAAATATGTGGACAGTGGAACTGATCCTTCAAGCAAACAAATGTTTCGTGTTTATAACATTTATTTTTTGTTCACAATAGTCCTTGTTTTCTCTCGGAGGCTATATCTATATGATGATGATGTTTTTTGTTTTGTTTTTTAAGATATGCAGCTCTGCTTTTCTGTGTCACAGGTATATATGTTCTTCAAACGTACCGAACTGCTTCAGAAGAAATTAAAGTATGTACCGATCTGCGTATGTCAGTGACATATCGAGTCCCTCTTTTTCTTTAAAATTTTTAATATAAAACAAGACCTGCCAGTGTCAGACGGCTAAAGTGACAGCTCATGACACTCAAGAACTGAAAAGTGTAGAATGTTGACTTCAGAGTTCAGAGTCCAGACGTCAGTGTCGAGTCAGTCCGCTGACGCCTGACAGGTTTTTTTATGCATACTTTTTCATAGCCTTCTGAATTCAACAACTTTTTTGACATAAAATTTAAAGTGAATTTGACAATATTGCATAGCCTTCTTCTGTAGTTTAGGAGTATTAATCCAGAAGGCTATGACTATTGAGTACATATTTTAGAAAATAATAATTTCACAGCATAGTCTACATTGCGTCTTTCAATATATCCTATTAGTACTTGCCAGTGCACCTGACACCAACCTCGGAACATATACATTTACATATATTTGAGGTTAGAGTGTCTTCGTGCCATTCGATAGTGTTGTACTGTCAGTAATAAACACATCAGCCACTATTCATTTGACGATGTCTACAATTGTCCGCACACAGAGCGGTTGCGAAATGCTATTGCGATGCAACGGTAATGCGGGACGAAGTAGTGTTGTATACAGTCATAGCAATCCCCTAATACATGTGGATGGCAGAGATTTGTGCAACAGGAACGAGGATGTAATGAGCATGAGATCCTTAAAAGTAGCCGGAAAGAGCTCTCCTTCGATTGCACAAATGGAGTGTGCGAACGGGGTTATCTGTTGCGAGAAGGTGCATCCCGTACAAGAAATCATTGTAGGGGACAGTAAAATCAGTACTAAGCGAAAAGGTCTCAAGGTGTGCAGTGATAGCCTCTGTTTCAGTGCTCCCGATGTATTGCATAGATGCGATATCTGTGAGCTCGATAGGGTTGTGGACCGTGCACTTGTATATGGCAGCTTAATCGACAATAACGAAAAGAAGCAGGATTTACAATTACAGGGGCAGCAGCCAGAGGTAGAAGTAGATTCACTGAACTTGCAAGCCCTTGAACCCAAAGACAAGGTTAAAGTGACCCACGTGCGCTGTAGTAATATGCAGTGTACAGAAATCTCAGACACGTTGATTCTGTGTAAAGGTTGCGAGCGCGAGTACTATTGCGGTGCGAGGTGTGCGGCACTGGATAGAGACCGACACGCACCCTTGTGTGGGTTCAAGGTGGCATATGAATCTAGTATGGGCAGGGTGTTGATAGCTCTGCGTGACTTTAAGATGGGAGATGTTGTGCTGAGGGAGCCGTTGCTGATGTGGGAGTCTCACAAAGAGGATGAGGCACCAATGAATTTTTTGAAGGCGTACTTAAGCGCAGATAGAGAGACCAGAAGGAAAATTGACGACCTGTACACCCCAAATCCTGACACAGATAATGTGAATGTTTTGTATGCGAAAAATACGGCTGCAAGCCTGGCGAAACTCCAGGCACATATGATAGTGCCGAATCATAAAAGTGTGTGTACGTGCGATTGTCGTAAGCAAGGTAGCAAGAAGAGTAGTAGCGACATGAGTTATGTCGAAGATTGTACGGACGAAGGCGAGTGCGATTGTGAGTGCAAAGTGTACCAAAAGACAGAATAGATCGAGAATTCAAGCACATATCGCAAAACAGTTTAGTACGTCTAATGCTCAAACGGAATTTCAATGCCTGGTCGATGGATCCTTCGGGAACGAAGGAGGGTCTGGGCTACTATGCCAGTATGCTGAACCACTCATGTGACCCTAACGTAAAGGGTGGGCCTGTATCAGGCACGCTCGAGTATACAGCCACCCGTGCGATACGTAAAGGTGAGGAACTGACGGTATCCTATTTCGACAATTCGTTGATCTTCCAGAGTCTGCAAGAGCGCAGAGAGGCTCTGCTGGCATCACACGCGTTCCAGTGCTGCTGTAATAGGTGCATCGGGCCTGACTTGGTGCGCCCATTGCACTGTCCTGTGAACGGATGCGATTCTGTGTGTTTGCGGACAAGTTCGATACAATATGTGGATGATGACTCGTCCGGGGGGCCTGACCCCGGGGTGTGGATATGCCAGGACCCTGGCTGTGGTTTCCAGGGCTCGGACAATGAAGGAGACATGCCAGTGCAGATAAGCGCAGAGAAGAGATTGCTGCGACTAGCGAATGTCACGGAGAGTCGAGAGGACTTTCTGTATAAGTTGCGGAAGATGGAAGCGGTGCTGTCCCCTGCGCACCATGCCTACCTGAAGCTGTTCCACTGCTACGGCTTAGCGTTAGAGGATATTCGCGCGCCGCTGGCGGATAAGCAGACAACTACGTTCGCTTTGTTGGAACTAATTTTGTGGCGCGAGCGGTTTATGGCTATCCATACGGCGGCCAGATGTAGTCAAGAGCACGGAATGAAGTGGAGTATAGACAGATGGTATAAGAATAAGTGGAGGTTAGAGAAGTGGAGTGGGCGCGAGCATGCATCGGAGAGTACACACGATTACCTAGTAGATATATGGCGAACGAGACAAGGAAGGGCCAATGAGACAGCCATTGTTACTTTACAACCGAACCTGCTTACGAAGGATCCTGTGATAGTGAGCGTCAATCGGCTTCTGTTACTGAACATGACGAAGTTGGCTATTATCCTGCTGTTGAGATACAGCGCTGTGGCATCGGCCGAGGAGTTCACGGAAGGGGTTGTACCGGATGGGGACTTCTAGCACTGATTGTTCCCGGCAAAGTTAAACTGGGTATTGGCCATAGTTGTTTCACCTGGTTATCTATATTTATGATATGTATATGGTTTCGCCTGATTATATGTATTGATGATATGTTGGTAATGTGTTTATGCGTTATTTCGCCTGGTTGTCTCTATTTTCTACACTGATTGTTCCCGGCAAAGTTAAACTGGGTATTGGCCATAGTTGTTTCACCTGGTTATCTATATTTATGATATGTATATGGTTTCGCCTGATTATATGTATTGATGATATGTTGGTAATGTGTTTATGCGTTATTTCGCCTGGTTGTCTCTATTTTCTAGCACTGATTGTTCCCGGCAAAGTTAAACTGGGTATTGGCCATAGTTGTTTCACCTGGTTATCTATATTTATGATATGTATATGGTTTCGCCTGATTATATGTATTGATGATATGTTGGTAATGTGTTTATGCGTTATTTCGCCTGGTTGTCTCTATTATTGTTATGTTTGATATACCTTTTAATACGCTCATGCATTGGGTAAATCAGTGTTTCTCCATTTCGCAATGTGAAGCTTCAGACAATTGACAAGATTTGCGACAACGATTCTCCGACATAGCACGTTTCACATGTCGACAACGCAGCTGTGAGCTTTTGATCGCGTGATTTGAAGCTGTATATGATTCCATATATGTCCGTTATTACAAGACGTAGATGTATCAGCGTACGCGCACAAGTATACATGAGTATTCGATTATATGCAATTGCAAACGCGCCGTTTGTATGTACTCGCAATGCTGTCTGCGTATATTTATCGAATTATAGAGCATCATGCATATTAATTGTACTTTCTCTTCTCCATTGAGGGCATCATCAGGACAATTTGTAGTATCTTTACTGTATTCTTGACTCGATACAATTTAATTTGTGATGTGGATGGTGAACATACCTGTACGTATGTGCACGTGTCAATGGGTGTGTATATGTGACATTGTACAATCGCACACCCGATATGAGGAGCCATTAATGTATCAGTACTCATCTAAGGCAGCACCACATGCGCATCAGTTGGAAATGCCAAGCCTATCTTCAGGAGTCGTGTCACATCTTTTCAATTTATGATATAATAATAATACGTCGAGTGCATAGATAATTCGATGGATTGTAGTATAATACTGGTGGTTGACATATATCTATGATGGAAGAAGAGGATGAATAATGCGTGCTTCATTCCAAACCGATCATGTGGTTGGACTGCGGTGGAATGCAGAATGCTCAAGTTTTCTATGCAACAACTACATCATCTGTGACATTCCATTGTATAAATCGCCAATACGTAGATACGTCCCAGCACTTAAACTATTTGAGTAATCTCAGGGAACAGAAAGGCAAGAATATTTGTCGTGTTTCTATGCCATGTATATTTGTAAATTTCATCACTGAAAGCGTAAGCTTTTCTAAGTCCCTGTCGACATTATCACCGATTTTTTGTCCGTCGCCAAAAAATGTACGTGACGCCTTTTTTCCCGCTGGAATGGGTTTTGCTCGTTTGAGACCTTATACAAAATAATCAATAGGCCCGAATGTCTGAATATGAACCAATAGATTACACCTATGATATTACGCTTTCGGTCCCTGCGGCTTCTCAGCCGCGTTTTATTACGCACCTTTCGAGCGCTCTATTTTTGGAAATTTTAATACGCACGTGTCGAATGCTCTATATTTGGAAATTTATTACGCACGTGTCGAATACTCTATATTTGGTAATTTTATTACGCACGTGTCGAATGCTCTATATTTGGAAATTTATTACGCATGTGTCGAATACTCTATATTTGGAAATTTTATTACGCACGTGTCGAACGCTCGTTCTATGTCCGTCCGGGTTGACCTCCCCTGACTGACTATGCACCAACAAGAATATTGTCTTCCATCTTGATACAGAGAATTTCAGGTCGATCTGCCTGTAGCTTCTAATTACGAGTACCATCGCTCGATAAAGCGGTTGCAATAAAATGAACTTCTGGCTATTCATGTGATGTGTGATAACGTGCTGAGTCTCCTATTTTTTGGTTTGTGTTATTTCGCTATCATTCCACTGGCCGTGGTGGAGTAGCTATCTTCTTTACCACGTTCTTTAAAATACGACTATCTGATGTAAGTACACCCTCGAGAGACTCTGTAACACAAAAGTGTTCTCTGAATTGCTTCTATCTAATTCCCAATCCCCCACGGTCCTGACCGTATTATGAAAGGTGTTCTCCACCTCCGCATGTTCCCACTCAAATTCTTTCAGGTAAAACCGTGAAGACACTGCGAAATTATGTCGATCGCCCTATGGATATTAGCCGGCACTAAGCCGTACACTGGCTCGTTGATGCGATACACTCGTGCTGTAGCCCTAGAGAGGGCATATACCGTATGGTCTGCTACTGTGTATGAGAGCTGGGAAGGGCTGCGTCTGCCGGGGGCCTCGGCAAATTTTGCTTTCGATCAAGCTCACATCGAGTGCAACACCATACTAATTACTAACCCTCAATCTACGCGCTGCTTCCACTCGGGGGTTTGTCGCATTTTTCTGGCTGAGAATGCAGCAGATGACGGGTAATGATGCTACACCGCTCGTATGGAAGTCCCTTTCGGTCACCGAATCCCGGTTGGGTGGAAACATACGGCATACCCAAACAATTGGCTGATGGAAGGGGAAGTCGGGACGACAACGTGGAACGGCATGTGCAGTTGTGTAATAGTTGTGTAATACAACCAATGTGTGCGTTTTCTCCACTTGGCATTTATGCAAACTGGCCATATGACTTGCACTCGCATAGCCAATACTGTCACTGAGCTGCAGTGCGCATATCTTCTTCTTGTGAACGACATATGTATCAAGGCCATATGTTACCGGCAGGGACAGCCGATCAGTCGAACACCCGTCGCTAAATTGACCGCATCGCAATCAAATCAGAAGCAACTCCGCAGCCCAGAAACACAGTAGTACTGTCGGTATTCTTAAAATCGTCTGTGTGTATGTGGCTGCGCTCTCTGGTAGTGTCAACCGATTGCTTGGCCACTTTCAGCTGGTCATACGTACATCCACAACAGCACAGAGACCTTGTGTTCGTGCCCTACTAGTGCTTTCGGTGGGTCTCCGCCTGCCACATTTGCATTGGCAATTCAGTTGAGATTTTCTTTTTGCGAGTCCATCTCCACCGCCAATCCTCACATGTGCGCCAGCGCTTGGCCATTATTTGAGGTACTGCTGGTGGCGCGCGCACAGAATCAGCGGTCGACAGGTTTGATCAGCTCAAGTTCTAATTGTGCGCCTTGTCAGCTAAGCGGTCGATGCCTATCTCTGCTCTCGCCAGCGCTGCACCGTTGGTCCCGATAATCGCACCAAGGTCATTCACATGCAACTTCCTGCATTGACTAAGGTACATGTGCCCTCATGCATTGACTAAGGTACATGTGCCCTCATGCATTGACTAAGGTACTTGTGCCCTCATGCATTGAATAAGGTACATGTGCCCTAATGCAATGACTAAGGTACATGTGCCCTCATGCATTGAATAAAGTACATGTTTCCTCATGCATTGACTAAGGTATATGCGCCCTCATGTATTGACTAAGGTGCATGTGCCCTCATTCAATGACTAAGGTACATGTGCCCTCATACATTGACTAAGGTACATGCGCCCTCATTCATTGACTAATGTACATGTGCCCTCATGCATTGACTAAGGTATATGTGCCCTCATGCATTGAATAAGGTGCATACGCCTTAGTGTATCGCGTAGTTTGTACACGTCCTCGTGCCAGCGGGTTCCTTGAGTGGTCGTATGCACGTGCCAGTGAACAGTGGAACGCGCGGTGCGTTTGCATCAGCCGTCCAACCCAATCCAGGCGTGCCCAGGTTGGTGCGAGCACATACTCCGAGTGAGCGTCACCGTCGCAGTTGCCATTGGAGGCACCTTCAGAAACAAGCATCCTCGTATCATATGTGTGGGAATGCACCATATAACTGCTTTATTAACCGGCCATCGTACTACAGTGCATATAACCGTTTACCTCGGTATCTGCCTGTCCTCGTGCGAGCGGGTCTTATCAGTGTGCTGCCAAGCCGGGGATCATTCCGAAGCGGTCAAACCAGTGACTGGTCTCAAAGACGATACACACCACGATCAACGCTACTATGGATGATTCAGTGTATGCCATATGGTACCTAGAAGTTAAGGGGAATAAAACCAATGATGTTAGGCGTAAAAAGTGTGAGCAATGAGCAATGGGCCTATTGTAAAGGGTGGACTACAAGAGCGAAATTCATAAACTATCTGTCGCAACCTGATCTACAGGTCTGTAAATCCAAACATTTGGTCCGGGGCTGCTGACTGTGTATTTGTGTTGACGATCACTATTACTATGTGTACCCTTTGGGTTCAGAGAAGTATGTATGCATAGACACCACATCAACTGCTACGAATTCAACTGTGATGGAATACACCATCTGGACATCTGCTGTCATATTTTCTCCCTTAGATAGGCTACTGCTTTGTCATCTATCTTGATAAGCGCTCCAAGACTGTTGCTTGACTCGCGACCAAAAAGTCCAAATATATCTGAAGATAGCTCACACCCGTACGCGAATCGATTGGATAACAAGCCCCCATCAAGCATTCTCAGCAAACACACACCGGGTTGCTAAGACGATACATCAACAATGCACATATGTGAACATGTATATGCGCCACAAAATATACAGGATCACTACATCACTACACTCGGGTAGAAACTTGCACACGTCGGTAGACACATACATATATGTACATGTATACATCAGTATAATATATATATACATGTATGTATATATGTAAACATATATATATATATATATATATATATATATATATATATATATATATATATATATATATATATATATATATGTGTGTGTGTGTGTGTGTGTATATATATGGATGGATATATGGATATATATATATATATATATGGATGGGTATATGGATGTACATACATATTAGTTCAAACAATATTTGCAAAGACTTACTGGTCAATATAAGCCCGGAGGATGTTCGCTAGATCGTTGCTATAGCCAAGTTTCTCATTTATGATGGAGGTCCGTTCTTTCACGTCCAGGCTCACTTCACACATCCGAAAGTACAACTTTTCTAATTCTGCGAGTGACACATGAATACACACGATATGCGAATATGGTGAAATTAGAACGCAATATGGTCTACATAGATGTGGGCGCTAGCATAGGTTGTGAAGTGTATGGGAGTGCACAATGAGAGCCAACTGATTTATGGGACGGGACGTTGAAACTATCTGCCTAATCCTAACCAGCCTCACATGTGTCCTTAGCTAAACGCGAGTCGTTTCAGAGCGGTGCATTCTGATCTCAGGAGTTACCTACCCTTGGCTATTTAGTAGGTATCTACTGACACTCCCTGAAGCAATATACGCGTTTCGTTTTGCACACACCGTTGTGGCGCAGCGATACTCTGTCTGGTCATCACAGTCACATGATAGGTTTGTGTACACAGGCCTAGGTGAATACAACAGGAATATCACACAAGCATGCGCCCGTCAGCATCATTCAGAATGGAACACACCCGTGCAACAGAGTACGAAACATTGTTCTCCTCGCAACTGGGAAAACGGCCACACAATAAACAATGCCTACCATACGATGACAGACATTGCGAACGAGAATATAAAAGCTCTAACCAGGTCGGTCCCAGTAGAAGTCTGGGATGGATTTGAGACTCGATGACAGATTGATGTTGTAGCGGAGAAGCTGAAGCTCGCCAGTCTTCTGCATCATAAATTTCGTGCCGGCATTTATGCCGAGTCCTTGCTATATGAAGTGAGAGATTGTTGGAGAGTATAAATATGTTGCGCAGTCGCGAGGTCAGGCTGATATGCATGAATCATGTACAAACACTCATTTCTGCTAACAAACGGTGTGTTCCGGTACGATTAAAAATGAGTACAAATTGCCTGCGCAAAACCCTTTCCATTTTAAGGGGTCTATCTTGGTTTTAATTGTTATTAGATGGTATGTCTGCTGCGCATTGGAACGTGCTGTGACGTTTTGGGCAGATTACCAAGGGCACAGCAGTGTGTGTACGTATCGCATCCCGCAGACGTAGAAGATTGAATATGGAGGTTGTATATATAGGACAAGCTTGTCTGTATATACAAATGAACTCCGATATCGATGTAGAAGCACACAACCACAATATTCAAATACATACAAACACGGGTACGAATACATGGATGTGACCGTTGTATTTTATAATATCGTTAAACAATATATAAGGCTAACCAACGCGAGTTTACTATACACTGATGCATGTATACCTACGGATACAGTGCATCTATTTGCAGTTTTGTAGGAGGCAATATGTCGCTAGTGAGCTCGTTTATTGCATCAGTATGCATTCAAAACCAAAGCGTTATGACTAAGAATTTGGTGTGCAAAATTTCTTGAGAATCCTGAATTGTTTACGTAACCTGGCCACAAATTTAAAGTACCAGGTCCAAACCCTGCATAAATACACGCCACCTCATCCGCAAGAGCGCACACGCATATATAAGGAGATATAAATGAAGGCGAGAAGACTCATACTCGCCAGTCAATGGATACTTGCCTTTGTCTTCCCTTAGTGCCCTTTAAAAGCGCAGATAACGCATACCACACACCCTACAAATACACAGCCCCAAAAAAGGAACACCCACACAAGCTTACACGCGCTCCATTGACGCATGCACGGGCACAGGAAAAGTCACGCACAAGTTTGTGCACACCGAACAAATGTGCCCCTTTCATACAGTACCTTCATCTCCATCGGAATGTTCTGCATACTTTGGATGATCGCGTCACCGTCGTCTTCCCACACATCCAGCTTCACGCTCAAAGCCAGAGCATCGGACACTGCGAAGCGTTCTAGTTCGTGGGTCTCCGTCCCAGCGTCTACATTGAATATGACATTGGCACCCCTCACCCTTGTATGCTGACTGTTGGATCAAAGCATATGTGAAGAATTATACAACCATACAGCGTTGTGGATATACTTTGTCTGTGTGTAGGTGTAGTAGCATGTGTCATTGCGCATATGCCTATGTTAAGATAAACACTGCTTCTGAGCGAACTGCTTGACGTGCACGCGCCAGGTAGAATGACCCGGTCAAAGGCGCCTACTGAGACCATCTTCTGCATTCGGAGACAAATCTTCCGCATTCATACCAGTTAGCTGAGCGAACGGATGCGTTCCAGCTATGCACAATGGCGCAACTGCGCAACTGCACGATCAGACAGATTCCTTCGTGGAGAGCGAGCTAGTAAACTTTGCTTAGCTGACCCAGGCAGGTCAGTTAGAGCCCACCGCAGAATCCAAAAACGGTTCACAGAGAGCTTCACAAGGATTTAAACGAATGGTCTAGGGTTTTAGGGTTTGAAGACTAAGGGGAAATTCTAGTTGGATCTCACGCACGATACGAGGTGCCATTCATGTGAGCGTAGACATACGTGTCATAGGCGTATTTGATAAAATCCTCCACCTTAGCAGGATACTTCTCAATGCTGACCTCGCCCAGGATATTAGCCACCTGGTACAAGTGCCAGGATCAGAGGAGAACGCGTCAGATTGTATGCCGTATGAAGGTTATCTATATCCGGTTTCTAGGCAAAGTGATATTCTTGAACCACAGTGGCCTTGCCAGTATGCCGCTGTACGCATCTCGCGCATACGCGTGCATAGAACGAATCACATACGCCACAGCTGCAGTCCTTGGTATAATTGAGAGAAAATGCGGTACAGATATATACTATATATACTAAGGCTCCGGTTTGGGCGGTACTAGAAGTGCACATGATAGACATAATCCATACAATATGATTGGATGTCAATGCTAAATTGATGACTGGCAAGTACCCACGGAGTCACAAACATATCGCAGTACAAGTGCTGACTTCCACCCGGCTCTACACAGCACTCGATACGATCTCGAGTATATATCTACCGTAGTGTACCTTGTTCAGCTCTTTCCTTTTGATATTCCACGCCACGATACATCCAGATTTGAATATGAAGATGTGCCCTCCATCCATACACAGATCCTCCGGACCACCAAGCTGAGTGGTGACACGAAGTTAAAACATTAGACGGCCCTATCTTCGGCATTACCACGCGTAGATTCTACTTTTATGCGGCTCAGAGTGACCCTCTTCTTAGCAACCAAAGCAAAGCACCGGGATGTATAGTGCCCAGTCTTGTCTCCCACTATTGATGCATAATAATCCTAACTTGTGCGCATCAACTAGAGTCCATTCCTTGCCAGACAACTTGCTATCAAACGGTATGAATCCGGAATATCAAACGAATTATATCAAACTTAATGATGAAGCGTGTACGAAGGTGACTCAGAAGAGTCGCATAGACCAAAATCAACAGACGTCGATTAGCACACTATGCGCATTTACTAAATTTTCAGAAGAGTTATCTCACAATTGCTTCCGTTATACGTGTTTCCATGATGACAGCCCATTTCTCATCGTTGCACGCAGCATGCAAAAAAGCAAAGCCAGACATACCGTGCTAGCCTGTCATTGGCTCGCCTGTGCATGCGGCGTGAAAAGCTGCCAAATGCAATACATGTAGATATATATCTTGGGATGAAAATACCTGCTGCACCTATAGATTTGATAAAGCACATTACGTATACGTAGTATATATATATATATATTTATATATATATATATATGATACATATTGATGATAATGTGTAGTGTGCATAATATATATATATATATATATATATAATATAATATAATATATATATATATATATATATATATATATATATATATATATATTATTATTTACATACATATATATTATATATGTTATATATATATATATATATATAACATATATACATATATATAATATGTAAATATGTATATATATATATGATAATATATATATATATACATATATATATATATATATATATACATGTATATTATATTATACATATATATATAGCATATATAGCATACATTTATTATATATATTATATATATGCATATATCACATATTCACACATACATGCATATACATATTGCATATATGTATATATATATATATATATATATATATATATATTATATATATATATATATATTATATATATATATATATATATATAATACATACATATATATGTTTGTATGTGTGTGGATATGTGCGTTGTGTGGGGGAGTGTATGTGCGTTTGTGTGTATATGTTAAGGTGTGTATGTGTGTCTTATATATCTATATTTTATTGTATATCTATACTAATGTCTATAGATATAAATATAGAAATATATATTTTTGTATGTGTGTATGTGTCTGTTTGTGTATGCGTCTGTGTGTGTGCATGTATATGTATATGTTTGTGTATGTGTGCGTGTATGTATAAGTATCTGTATGTAAGTGTGTATAAGTGTGTATACGTGTGTACACGCTTGTCCTTCGATGATCGGTAATTCACATCGGGATAAAGATTCCTCTAGTGGTCTGGATTAGTGCTGTAACATCTGCAAATAACACCACACCGTACCTTAGTTTCTGCCGAGATCGGCATCTTCACAACCACCACTTCTCGCGTATTGATTTCGGGATGAACAGCCTTCACGTCATACCTGCGATTGATATGAATTTGTGCAAGTTATTGAGTGTACAGATGTTGTTTAACGAAGAAACATCGCACACTTTCCATAGACTCAGCGTCAACCTGTAAGCGCAATAATGTACATAGACTCCTTGTGATATGCATCGGGGGTTGTAGATGAGCATATGTAAACATATTTACACATGCTCGCCAACACTAAATGAGCATCATCATAAAGAGACTCACCTACGAGATAGCAATGGTACTAGCCTTTCCAAATCGAAGTGGTCATATTCACACATGCTCGCCAACACTAAATGGGCATCATCGTAAAAAGACTCACCTACGAGATAGCAATGGCACTAACCTTTCCATATCGAAGTGGAAATATTCACACATGTTCGCCAACACTAAATGATCAACATCATAAAGAGACTCGCCTACGAGATAGCAATGGCACTAGCCTTTCCATATCGGAAGTGGTCGTATTTACACATGCTCGCCAACACTAAATGAGAATTATCATAAAGAGACTCACCTACGAGATAGCAATGGCACTAGCTTTTCCATATCGAAGTGGTCAGCAGTGCAGTACGCATGCACCAGATACTTCTGGTAGTTGGTTTATTGAACGTGCGCATACGGACGTAGGCGACAGGTCATTATCCCACATCATACATCAGTCAAGGTGGGGTGTGATAATGGGCGGATTGATAAAAGCAGTTGAGTGAGGAGATAATACATAGGATGGCAAAGTGGTACTGCGAGATACACGCAGAAAGATATGTACAAACACAACGGCTTAATGAACTTTAGCGATTGATACGGCTATGCTGCCCGCCTAATGAATATTCCTTGAGTGTCATATGGAGAAGATATGCAATGCAAACGGTATGCTGTATAGCCGTGTGTGGGTTATGAGATATTTAAGCACTGAATTGGATACGAATGTTTGTGTTTAGCACAGTACTTCAACCCAGCTGTACTCCTATCGACACCCCAACTCAACTCAAATGGCTTTCACATTTTCACGAACATATACTCGCCTAATGACTAATTTAATTGAACAGCGAATCATAAACTCTTCAAGGGTCCACAGAGGCACCACGGCGATGACAAGCAAAGGGAATGTTCACATACATCTCAGACTGTCACACACAACATACATTGCCGGCTGTCAGGGGCGAGTCCATCTCCGCACGGGGGTCTTGTGGCAACTGCCTCCTTTTCTGTGCAAGCGCGCGAGGTGAGAGAAGGTATTAGCTGCACCTCCCAATACTCCCGTTCTGGTCTGGCCCTTATGATTTGCTGTCCCAAAATGTACAAACCTTGCTGAATCGTGGACATCTTCACGTGCCTTGCTACATCTATATGTAGAAAGGGAGCGTTTGTTCCAACTTCGACGCAGATGACTGTGTGCTGTTTTGTAGCATATAACATACCATGGACCGTGCGCGAACAGTTCGCTATGTGCAACCACGAGTGTATCTCGTAATCTGGTACAGCACAAGAAGTTGCGGCTGCTCTTTTAAGCATACCAAGATTGCACTCACATATTGGCACCCACCTTATCTTTTCTTAGCACTCCAATACGATAATATAATGTTATAGATCCCAATATATAAGGATAACCAAATCCAGATGTGAATCCACCTACAATCTCAGGCGGGGGCCCCGATACCCAAAGTCCTATCAAAATGGTCTTCGTACACGACACAAATAAAATAAAACGGACCCCTTCCGAAAAAATTACATAATCTGCTATTAGCGCAGGGCCACATACTCTGCTATTAGCACAGGGCCACATACTCTGCTATTAGCACAGGGCAACATACTCTGCTATTAGCACAGGGCAACATACTCTGCTATTAGCACAGGGCAACATACT
>LUCW03000131.1:75000-82500 GCA_001586965.3 Sphaeroforma sirkka
TACCAAGCGACCACACATCAGACTTCAGTAGATCAAAATCCAGTCCTTGATGATTGTATACATTGTTGCCCTTCTCGATTGCGTGTACCAATTCAGGCGCCAGATACACGATAGTACCGGACTTCAAAGTGTCCACTGGGTCAGATATAAACTGACTCTCTCCGAAATCCAGTATTTTGGCCCGACCATCCTCTGTCGATATACAAACATTATCTGATTTGATATCTCTGTGAGCAACTCCCTTATTATGTATATGTTTCAAGCCTGATGAGAGCTCTCGCGCGAGATTTATGAATTCCCGCCGATCGAATCCGTGTGGCTTCTCGGACAGTAGGTCCACCAGATCACCACCTTCGCAAAGTTCCAAAACTAGTTTCACTTGACCTCTCTTTAAATTGATCACTTTGTCGTATGTTGTTGCCACATTTGGATGTCTGCCAACTGCCTTCCCTATCACATATTCCCGTTCTTTGAGATCACGGAATCTGCTCATGTTCATCTTCTTCACTGCCACTGGTCGACCAAGATGTGTATCGTAGGCTTTCGTCACAATCCCTGTAGAGCCTGTTTGTAGTGCTGTTTCGCGGATGAAGCGTTTTGAATTTAATTCCACCTTTACAGAAGAGCTCGAGTCCGACTCCCAAAAGTGTAGGTTATGAGGGCGGTGGGACGATATCCCTTTGCCACAAGCTAAACTCATTCTACTATATTCGTTCAATATGCACTCTATCAAATAAGAAGCGTGTTGCAGTTCTTTTTCTAAATCTGACCAGACTATTAAAACAATCTTCTGTACTTATATAGATTGCATCGATGTTGTTGTGACTTGTGAATGAATCTCACATGAGAGCGAGACCAAACGATATATATTATTTTTTTTATAAATGAAGAATAGAATCGAAGTTGAACTGCAGTTTGACGTAATTCCATAGACCATTGCAAACTACTGTCATTCGCGCCCCTGAAGTGCAAGCCTCTGCGACAGAATGAGTCAGAAATAATATACATTCCGTTTGACGTAATTCCATATAGCCCATTGCACTGATTGCAGACCTTGTCATTCGCGCCCCTATGAACTTTTGAGGCGGTCACGGATATCGGAGACTAGCCAAGCCTCCTAAATACGCAAAATTATATCTATATAAAATAGTCGATATTTACTCCAGCAAAAGTTGGTGTTATTGATTTAATTGGGCCACAACAAAGAATTCACTGCCAATTCATGTTACAACTGTTCATTTTTAAGGGGATGTATTATTTTTTACTTGTTTTTATATAAAATTTAAAACAAACAAACAAAAAATTGAATAAAACTATTTAGTAATTGAAAATCGGAAACGTATTGGAAAATTCAAACAATTTCGACATATTTTTAAAAATTTCTTTATGGTCAGCTCTTTTCGGGGCCGGTCTATAATAGAAACATGCGATGTGTAAAGAATCAAAAACCTATGTGACCTATAAATCAATTCTAGTCTCAAAATTGAGTCCAATATTTATAGATTCTCAATTTCGTACAGTTTTCTCTTCTCAAGAGTAGAGAGATTACAAAAACGAAAATTAAAAAAATAGTGATAACAGATAAACTGCCGAAAAACTTGATTGTGATTTTGATATTATTTGTTCTATTTTTCAAATAATAGGCGAATAGGATTCTGAATCCAACAAATGGCTTTTTTGTAATTTTGTTTGTTTTTAAAAAAACAAAAAGAATAACAAATAATAATCATCTGATATTTTCCATAGTTTCCCAGTCTCCCAAAGTCCCTCTACTCTAGTAGTCCCTGGACCCTGATGACCTGATCAGTGACCCCTATTATCTACCACAGTGACCACACGGCTGATGCCTGAAGGTATTATAAAAACAGGGCTAAATATTTATATAGTAAATACAGGACTGCTAAGTGCTAGAGCCTCACCCCAGTCGTCCACAAACAAGTGACTTTCATCAGACTTCAGTATGCATTCTTGTAATAATAATAATAAATTCTGTTCAGTTCCTAGTTGCTATTTACTCTTCTCGCTTGCTTGTGTGTGAGAGTAGGGCAGTAATGTTGTAAATAAATAGGCGCCAGTGTTATCCTGTCAGGCATTTAATAGGTGTCAGCCGTTATGCCCGTGACCCGTAGCCGTGGGCGTGACTCGTGAGGCGTCTCTTCGACGCGAGTCTGATGACTGACTCTGACCCCCCAGGGCTTCGAGTCTCCGACCCCCATCACCGTAGACATGACGTTGTGTGAACTTTAATTGAATTCTCATTGATGTTTGATGAGTCATCCTGAATATTCCTGATAAGTGTGAGGTGTTTTTTAAAAAAACAAAAAACAAAAGTGGTGTTGTTGTTCTTAGGTCTCTTGGGTGTCGTCGTTGTTTTGGAAAAAGTTAAAAATTGGTATTTTAAACTGTGTGCAGTGTGACTGAGAAAGTGAAGTCTGTGTGAACTGTGAAGTCAAAGTGTGAAATGTGTATTTCCTGTGAACTGTGAACTGTGTCTGTGAGCCTTTGTATTTTTTATTTTTTTTAAAAACACATATTCGACAACTGTCATATTTAGGCTTTAGACCTTTTATTTTATGTTTTTTTAAATGAATTAAAATATATATAAAAACAATACAAAACTGTTAAAAAATATGACGACGAGTCACGAGGGCGTGAGTTGTAGCGTCTGCAGTTTGTCAGTGACTGTAGAGTGTATAGTGTAGAGCGTGGGCTATGGCTCGAGGGAATATTTATATCTCGTGCTGTCACGAGAAGTCTTGACTCTTCACTATTCGCTCCATAATGGTTTACTTGTTGCTTATTTGCGCATGAAGAGTCGTGAACTCGTGATATTTGTAATTTGAGCTGTGAAGATGTGATTTCTGATTTGGGACACCATTTCAACTTCTTCATTTGGTAGATAGCAATGTTTCTAGCCAACCAGAAAATGATTCTATTTTTTTAAACGACCCTCCCTTTGCTTACAGTTGGCTCCCGAGTTGAGTATAGCCTAGTTAGAAAAACACATAGTGTAAAAATCTGTATTATATCATCATGATACTAATAGGAATATAGTATCATGATACTAATTGGATGTCAACTTATCAACTCGAAGTGCTATCTTCGATCGATTATTCAAGTACTCATCAGTGTACGAGTCACGACTTTACAAGCGAGTTAAAATTATAAATACGACTTACGAGTTAAAATGTTGGTTTTCATTTCTTATTTTTTTTATGAAAACAATATAATGTACACTTGGGATTTTGTTGTTGTTTTTTTTTGGTTCCATACAATATCAAAAAACCAATAAATATGCTTTTTATTTAGTGGAACTGTGGATTGTCATAAATGTCAGTGGAATTCAGAATTCTGAACTTGTGCCTCCATTTTTGTTTTTGAAGTACAAACCATCCCTGATTCCCTGAATCGCTTTCTTTTAAACCTATATTTATCAAGCTCCTGATTTTGAAAATACAATGTTTTTTTGTGTGATTTAATAGAAATATATCAGAATTGGAACTAGCCTCCTAAATATTTGGAACACTATAACTTTATACATTTCTAAAAACAAATTTTCATAGCCTTCTAAAATAGAGTCAGAACTCAAAAAAATACATTTTGACAAATAGTATAGCCTTCTAAAAATGGAAACAAATAGGATAAGACTTGTTCTGTATTTTTGACATGTTTTGTATTTTCTCATTTTTGTTTTTGGAATCACCAAATTAAAGCCTCCCCAGGCTAGACAGCGGCCAGTCGGCCACTCTCTCTTGTTTTTATTACTACGGAGTCACGGACTACCTTTACTTGCCAATATTGTGGAACTGGAAACCCAACCAGATTCGAATCTTTGACCTAAAGAAATCTAATATTTACAACCAGATTGTGAAATGAGTTGTTTTATTTTTTTATTCTATTTTTGCAATTTTTAAAACCAATACTTCGTGTTTGTTTTGTTTTGTTTATTTTCTTTTTTAAACCCAAATCCTATTGTCCTACTGTATAAAAATAAAAATAAACACGTTCCAGACTTCCAGAGTCCAGAACGCCAGTCCCGTCTTCCAAACTTCCAACAATCATTGGTTATTTTGAAAACCTAAAAACCACGGGTCCACGGGTCCACGAGTCCACGACTCCACGTCGCCCCACGGCCAACAGCTAGTTTGTTTAAAAAAAAAATACTAATTGTCAAAACAAAAAAGAAAATACGTTATTTAAATATATCACTAAATAGTAAATACCGAGAAATCCTACGAATCGTAGGATTTCCCGGACTTTGACTTTGGCCCTTATTTACAACCGTTCAGAAATGTCTTGGGCCTATGCCCTATGTCGCAAATGAAAGACAGAAAAATTCTAGCCGAAAATGACATGCGAAACATGGCAATCCGTCGAAAACTCGCTTCACAAAATCATTCAAACACAGCAGTTCTAGCTATATGTAACCTAGGTGTACTAGCACTGTAAACAGTCGATTACATAGTTAGTTAGAATTAATTTGAATTAGTTAGCATGTCAGGCAATCCATTAGAAGTAGGGAATCCTTCACTGGTTACGGTAGGGCGTAATCAACATAGTAGTCAACATTCCCACTAAAGGACATTACCTGCATTTCATGAAAATGCGCACGTACAGAATATCTAACATGGAGGAATTTCGATACTTCCAACATTGTTTTAGATGCACAAAGCGCAAGAACACAACTTAATAACACACAACTATCTGTAAACTCGCACAGCAATTGCATGTCGTACACACAACCAGATTTGATGGATTGCTTCAATGGGATGCATTCGATGCAATCGCAACAATCGGCATTTCATGAAAGTTACATACCAGCAGACGATAGTTATGCTATAGCTGACTACAACGTTGACAGATGGGATCCTATATATTACACATCATTACAAAACAACAGTCAGCGATATAATGCTGAGCAAAATCAGTCCTACACAGATAGACACACCGCACACATAGATGAAGCATCTCAATCTCGAAGTACAACGAATGGAGCAAAAAGTTCACATACGTGATAAATAACAATAATGCACCCTATTTAACCCTGTAACCCAGGATGTTTTTAAAAAAAAAATATAAAAGTTGTATGTTTTCAAAACAAAATTTAGAAATATGTTATTATTGAAAGAAATGTGGCAATTTAATTTTCATAGACCGATTTGTGAAACTTATGAAAGTCTCTTTTGGACTAGTTTTACTCATTTCTGTCCTATTTATTATGGCTTCATATCTAAATGACCAGAGTAAATCCAAAAGAAAAAAAATAACGGGTCTGATCAAAATTGGGAATTAGAAATCCTACGATTCGTAGGATTTTCAGCGGTGCTAGTGATATATAAAAGCTCTCTGACACGAAAATTGCCATTCGCCCCGAATTGCCTTAAAATGCCTTTGACAGCATCACAGCAACACTATCCAGTTAAATACCAGTATCCACCAACCACCCCAGAGGCCATAGTGTTTTTGAATCCTAAAAACCTAAATGAGTAATAACACAGAATTAAAAATGGATACTTTCTAGCTGATTGGCTACCTACATTTTTGTCAGTTATCATTGGATAGGCACATTGTAGTTTTCTGTGTTTACGTGGTATTTATGTATATATTTTTTAAATTCCTTTCGACAACGAGGTTGTGTTCTAAAAAAATAGGAAAAATTTAGTATGCGAATCTCGCCCACTGTTGCCTGAAGTCTTGAAGTCCTGATGTCCTGAAATTCTGAAGTCTTGAAGTTCTTAAGTCCAGATTCCATGAGTCCCTGAGAATCCTAGAGAGACCTGGACTACTGGACTCCTGGACTCCTGGACTCCTGTTCCTATGAAGAATGATTTAAAAATGAAGAACTGAGAAGCAAATATTTTAGATCGAAGTTTATCAGCCATCGACTCATCGAGTCATCACTCATCAGGCTATGATCGGTTGGAATGTCTTTATACGGCACTAGTGACAATAACATTATTAACTACCTCAGGCCTAGTTTCCCACCAGTCTCATACTTGTACTTTTTCGAGATATTTTGCTTACATATCGGTGTATTAATGTAATTAGCGTGATTTTAAGCACTTGTGAGATGTGTTTGTTTTCTGCCGCTTTGTTTGTTATCTGTCGGCTGAAAGTGCTCGACTTAAATGTTAGATATTGTAGCGCGGATACAACCCATTTGTTGCACTTATGTTAGGTCCTTGTCGGTCTTAAGGCTTGACATATGCTAGCAGATAGAAACTTGTATACAGGCGTCCTCTGTCCTAGCTATTGCTTCAGATTCGCCCATGATTTTACAGTTGACACTATTTGTGTCTAACATACGTCGACCTCTCCTCTGAGGCCGACAAAGAACTAATTCTACAAGTGCAAAAAATGTGCTAAAATCACGCTAATTACATCAAATACGAGGCTGGTAGGAAACTGGGCTTGAGGTGGTTAATAGTTTTATTTTCACCAGTGCCGTACAACGACATCAAAAAACGTTTTTTATATATTGGGGTTTTTGCCATAGCCTTCTAAACATTTTGCTTCGATAATTTTTATTCAAATATACAAGCTGCTAGTTATGTGCAAAATCGAGAATAAATAAAACCATTTGGATTTTGGAAACAAAATATGTGAATATTTTTAAAAAGAATATATTTTACAACATTGAAAATATTACGTATTCTAGTTGTATTTTTATGTTTTTTTTGTACATCATAAATCTATAACAAAGTTCAAGGCTCAGTGGCACAGTGACAGTGCCCATCTGCCATCTGGATGATCTGGTGATTGGAGTGATCCGGGGCAGCTGGGGGGCTCTGCTTGGGACCTTGGGCCCTTGGGAGGCTCTGTAAATACCTCGCTATATAGGCCCTTTTTGGAGAGTCCGGCCGGTTGCTCTAGGGCGCCGCCGTGCAGGGGTGGGGAACTGGGGATTCATCAGACATCATCGATCATAATGATTGATCTGATCATTGATGTGAGAAAATGAATGTATTTAGTACTATTCTGTTTATTTATTCAGTATATATTTTGGTTTTTTGGTTTTTGTTTAATGTTTTTATTTTTGTTTAAAAAAAAAAGGTCCTTTAAAAATTTAACATAAATATATAGCCTTCAATCAAAACAATTTTATTCTCTTCTTGTGTGTGTGTATTTACTCTGTCTACAAACCAAAGAGAAAACATTTCAATTTAGAAGGCTGTGTTCAATTTAGAAGGCTACATATGAAAATAATGAAACTCGCAACTGGTCTGTAGTCTGGCCTCTGACCTCTGTTGAGAACTTACCCGTTCTCTAGTCGTTCATGCCTAATCTTTGTATTTAATTACGTGTGTGAAGGTTTATACTTTTTCCCCGCAGTACGTATGTATGTATATATGTTTTTATGTACATATTGACGTACGTACGTCCTTACGTATGTATATATATATGTATGTAAATTTATGTATGTATGTATGTAT
This sequence comes from Sphaeroforma sirkka, assembly GCA_001586965.3. Classification (NCBI taxonomy): domain Eukaryota; class Ichthyosporea; order Ichthyophonida; genus Sphaeroforma; species Sphaeroforma sirkka. The sequence goes on from LUCW03000131.1 coordinate 82,434, forward strand.
GTATGTATGTATGTATGTATGTATGTATGTGTGCACACGCATACGTACGTATATGTATTCATGTAAA
>LUCW03000131.1:87500-123952 GCA_001586965.3 Sphaeroforma sirkka
TCAAATGGTGCCGCTGCTACCACAATACTCTCAGCAATATGGCGCCTACATCATGCCCGTTTATTCGGATGCAGTGTCGGGATGCCCCCCACATTTGGTGTTAAGATTATTGTGCAACATAGATAATCGTACTTAAACTTCGTCTTGGCTTGAAGTGTGTGGTCTTACAAAGCTTCCGTGTGCCAAACGTGCCATCTCATCTTCCTATACCGCTCACCCATGTTGGCTTCCTACCACTCGATGTGGTATCCTCACTGCTGGCATAGGTGCGTGTATCGGCGGCATGTGTGGCACCTGCTGCTCAGGGACGAATGCTGTGCGATACGGGACGATGAAAGATCAGGTATGTAAAACTCAACATCAAGGCTTTTTTATTTATAATATAGCACTGATGGTTCGAGCGCTTCGCGTCGGATGTCATGTATTACTGGTCCGTGTCGGGCCTCTATGTCTCACGATGATTTGTTGGTATACGGGGTCTGAGAAGGATCAGGCCATAGACCGAGCAACACACATCCAGTGGTTGTTCTGAAGTCAACACTCCTTTTCAGTCTCCATTGAACCTAGAGGACATGTATATGCTGTCCATGCATGATCGACTGTGTATAGAGTAGTCTTGGTAAGTTATTACACAAGTGTCGTGATCGCTCAACGAATGCGCAATTATTTTACGGCATAGCTCATTGTGGCTACTGCAGTGCTCGGTTAATTAGATATGTACAATTCATCAATGGTATAAAAATAAACGAGTCATCTGCCTTTTATGCCATCACAAGCGAAAAGATGCCACATCGGCCGCGTCGGTCGGTCTTTCAATATAGGTGCAAGCGAATAAGGTCCAAACATGGCTGTTTGCGCTGATACGCTAGTCGATTATCTTGCGTCATCGCGGTTTTTATATCAACACCACAGAAGACCAAACTCATACATATGCATGTGTGAATTTGATTCTTGCATCCCAGTTTCCAAAGATATCAATCGAATATGTCAAACTGAAGGTTGCTCTCACTTCACACCTGACACCGTGACAGGTGGTGAACCTGACCGTTGTCATGGCCGATGGCTCGATTGTGAAAACTGGTCAACGCGCCCGTAAGAGCAGCGCTGGTTACGATCTGGCGCGCGTGATTGTTGGCTCTGAGGGTACATTAGGAATTGTCACACAGGCCACTCTCAGAGTCAGGCAAATACCACACCACACGTCTGTGGCGCGGGTGAACTTTCCTTCCGTCCATGAGGTATGTGGGTGTGTCTGTGTGTTTTGCTTTGTATGAGTGGAAGTGTGCTTATCGATAGGTTGATCTCGCGCGTGCGGGTGTGGGCTGTGAAGGTGCGTTAAGGGTTGTCACACATGTCATTCTCAGGGTCAGGGGCATATCACACACCACGTCTGTTGCACGGGGGGGATTCCATCCGTCCATGGAGTATGCAAGCATTCTATGTATGTAACCTTTTGTTTATGTGTACTATTATGTCTAATCGTATGGTACGATCTCGCACGTGCAATTGTGAACTGTCAGGGTCACGCTGGAGTGTGTCACACAGGCCACTCTCAAGGACAGGGACATACCACAGCATACGCTTGTTGCGCATGCGAGGTTTGCATTCGTACATGAAGTAAGCGAGCGTTTGGATGCTTCGGTCTCTATGCATGCCAAGTGTGCAGAGTTATTTGGTTCATTTCTGGCGCATGTGATGTGGTCATACCTGAGCGAACGCTGATTGTCACACAGGCTGACTCGTGAGGTTGGGCACATACCACCGGTACATCAGTTGCGCGATGCAAATCCATGGTACCTTGCCCTATGCGAGTATGTCCATGTAATATTGTGTTTATCAATACCTTGTGTGTGGGATTGTATGGTGCGATGGTGATGGTTTCACACGCCACTTCCACGATTAGGCTCACGTCAAACCGCTCGCCTATTGCGCGTGATTTTTATTCGGTTTCGGGCAACTCTGGGCGGACATCGGATATATCATCTCATAGATGAGTGGAATCAGAATTATTTAAAACATCTGTCATTGTCCATTCTAAACGCCGTGTTGGCCCTAGAGCACCGGTCTCGTGTGGCTATTAGTGATGCTATACACACCTGCTATGTAGGCGTCTGAGGCAGTGATCAAGATGCTGCAGCAAGGCATTCAATTAGGCGCAGTGGAACTTTTGGACGAGGAAATGGTTCGTGCAACCAACCAATACATGGGCATGGAACTGTCCGAGTCGCCTTGCCTGCTCATCAAATTTGTTGGAAGGTAATGTATGAGGAGTATAGATGTACATTCATAGTGTTATGAACTGTCCGAGTCGCCCTGCCTGCTCATGAAATTTACTCTGAGGTAATGTATGAGGAGTATATATGTACATTCATAGTGTTTTTGTGGTACTCGAGTATTCAAGTGACTGTGAATCTCGTGGTCTAAAACTATGAAGTGGAGCCTGTGTTTAGCTTTTGTGGGCTAGTATCGTCGTGCAGGAAGATTCTCACCGTTTCCCAATCATGTGTGTATGTGTCGCGTGTGTGAGGTCATGGTCGTAGTTGAACTTGTAGGCCGGACTGATTGTTTAGCCTGTTGTAAGTATCATCGGATAGCACTGTAGGCTTGTCTGTTACTGAATATCGGCTGTATACTTGAGCCTTGGTTACAGACGTCTCACTTTATACGAAACTGGTCATGAAAGCGGTACCACATTCGCAGGCAAAACCACACTCGCAGGCAAAACCACACATAGTACACGGTGTAGATACTTTCCAAAAAATATACAGTGAATTGTGTCAGGGACGCCAAACGAGATACATCCGCACTCTCATGCTTAGCTTACACTGCGCTCTACATATGTATTTTATTCATCCGCCCGTGTGTCACCCATATACACTCACATGCCGATACGGTTCGGCACCGTTTGCCGTTGTCACATCCCGCTGTACTTGCTTGATTCCTGACTTACCAATACACGACCCTTTAACACTTCCAGTGAGGCACACGTCGCAGACGATGTGAAGGAAGTAAGCAAAATAGTGGCAAAGCACACGTCGGAACCCTTTGTGTGGACGAAAACGCAGGAGGTATAATAGTGGATGAGAATGGGTATTGTATATGATGCTATAGATACGTGTGTCTGTGTGTCTGTGTCTGTAAGTATATATATATATATATATATGTATATATGTATATATATATGTGTGTATGTGCGTGTGTATGTGTGTGTGTGTGTGCGTGTGTATGTGTGTGTGTGCGTGTGTGTGTATGTATATATATATATATATATATTATTCTGCTATCTCATTTTACAGAATCCCACATTCAACATGGTATGCACCCTTGGACAGGTGGCAGTCACTTCGGAAAGTGGAAAAAAAATCTATTGGTAGGTGGTCTTGTGCTGTTCGGTTGTATCCTACGTACACTATAGTGAATCTGGGAGTGTGTAGATTCCCCACCTGTGTTTGCACTTGAAGTATCCCTTACTACACGCGTAGTTGTGCTCCTGAAGTATCTGTGCTAATATGGAAGTGCCTAAAATAGCTGGCAGAGCTGAAGTGTGATAGTTTTCTTGTCCTACAATCATGTATTGATGTAATCCGGTTACGAAGCACACTCAACTTCTAGCTGTATTCTTAGTTTTAATTCTCGAGTATCTGTACTACCAATACTGGTGTACTTATATATGCAATCGAATTAAAGTACATGTACCTGCATCCCTTGCTGGACTACTGGTATGATCTAGTTATGTATCTCGTGTTCACCACATTACATGTGTGCCGTATCCGACTATAGTTGCATTCTTTGTACTATAGTTCCTCGTTATATACGCTCATAAGATACGCTTTGACTTGAATACAGGAAACGGATAAGCTCTGGCAGGCGAGGAAACATTGCTTCTGGGCCGCTCAGAGCTACACACCCGGGAAGTCGCTGATGGCCACGGTATGAATGGTGTATACTATTGGTTTTCACAAGTTTAAATGGTTAAATGGCTGTACGGAAGTTTGGTACACACTCCCCTTTGGCTATACTCGATGTATTCATTGATTGCATGAGCGGATGTGTTTGACCGTAAGATGAATACACACCCTGTTTCCCTATTTGGGGATGAGTCAGTGATGGTGGTTTGCATTTGTATCTGGTCTTCCCCGTGGTTGAGTGTTCGTTTGCGTCTCCATGGGTGAGTGGAAGTCACGGGCAGTTCGAGAGGTTGCGCAATAGTTGCGGACTTCAGACAATTGTCCTATTCCTTTCTTCAATGTTTTTTGTATTGTCCTGATTTGTTGACACGTTATCTAGGAGAACAGAAGGCACGCAAATAGTTGCAAGGGACATGTCGTACTTTCCATGGAGAGAAATCTGATATAAGGAAGACAATCACACGGTCGCATCCATGATAGTTATCGCCCATAAACTGGTTTACTTATGCGCAACAGCTATAAACCACACTACCTTTTTTTTGGGGGGGGGGGAGTATCTGAATTCTGAACTGTCTATTATACATCTGCACGCGTGGTGTCTAGGATGTAGCGGTGCCTATCTCACGTCTAGCTGAGTGCATCGATGCAACGAAGAAGGAGCTAGACGCCTCCTTTCTGTTCTGTCCGATTGTGGGCCATGGTAAGTGGACAGGTCTGTTGGACTTGTGGTGCATTTGTGGTCTATATATGACTACAACCAGCATGTCAACAAGTACACGTGTACGTATGTAGACAACTGGCATTGCGGTTTTCGAGTCAAAACCAGTGACAAGCTGATGGCGCTCATTGGAGCAAACCCAGAACAAAAGGTACCGAACAGGGCTGAATAGCTTTGGTCTTGAGTATCCGCTAAGCCGAAATGACGGCGAGGAGCATGACTCACTCCGCTCCTCTCTTAATCTTAAAGCGCTGTTTGAGGGTGTATTTCACATGCCCCTTTAAGGATGGATCTTACATCCTTTCGGGATTGACTTCATGTGTAGATACCTTGTACAGTCCAACCATCTGATGTGTATCTCCGCCTGCTATTCACTTGTAGTGGGAGATGGGAACTTCCATGTTGTCATCATGTTCGACTCAAACGATCCGCGTGAGACAACGGAGGCACACAAGCTCAATGAGCAAATGGTATGCAAAGCGATTATCTAGTGGACAGCATCCAAGTAATGTCTGTAGTAGCATACTTGGGTTGTGGTGTGGTGTGTTATGAGCAAATGGTATGCAAAGCAATTATCAAGTGGACAGCATCCAAGTAATGTCTGTAGTAGCACACTTGGGTTGTGATGTGGTGTGTTATGAGCAAATGGTATGCAAAGCAATTATCAAGTGGACAGCATCCAAGTAATGTCTGTAGCGGCATACTTGGGTTGTGGTGTGGTGTGTTATGAGCAAATGGTATGCAATGCAAATATCTAGTGGACAGCATCCAAGTAATGTCTGTAATGGCATACTTGTGTTATCGTGTGGTGTGTTTTGTTCATAGTAAGTGTATGTACATGTAATTATCATGTTTAGCTTGATTTGGTTTGAATTCGGCCTCTATTGCTATACTATAATTCGTATTAAGAAGGATCTTTGTTACAAATACGTAATATCTACAACTCTAAGTAGAAAAATCGAAATCGCCCAGCCGACTATTATCCTAGTGATACATATACATGTAGATATATCGACATCTCCCAACCGACTACTATCCTCATGATATATATATAGGTAGATACATCGACATCTCCCAGCCGACTACTATCCTCATGATACATATATAGATAGATACATCGACATCTCCCAGCCGACTACTATCCTCATGATACATATATAGATAGATACATCGACATATCCCAGCCGACTACTATCTCAGGATGCATATATAGGTAGATACATCGACATCTCCCAGCCGACTACTATCCTCATGATACATATATAGGTATTTTCATCGACATCTCCCAACCGACTACTATCCTCATGATAACATATATAGGTAGACACATCGACATCTCCCAGCCAACTACTATCCTCATGATACATATATAGGTAGATACATCGACATCTCCCAGCCGACTACTATCCTCATGATGCATATATAGGTATTTACATCGACATCTCCCAACCGACTATTATCCTTGTGATACATATATAGGTAGATACATCGACATCTCCCAGCCGACTACTATCCTCATGATACATATATAGGTATTTACATTGACATCTCCCAGCCGACTATATTCCACATGATATATATATAGGTGGTCATCAAATGCCATGAAAGCTCACTAACTGGCACATGTGATTTGTGGTTTTTTGTGGGTTTTTTTGTTATTCAAGACTGAAGGAAGAACACAGAAGTTCCTGTATTTGGTGTGAGGATTATATATCTGTACTGAAACCGCCCATCGATCCAGACTTAACACAGAAATCACGATACGTTTAGTTAGGAAATCGAGTCCTTATACATAGCTGTATCGTGTATGTGCCGCCGTCACCAACTATAGTATTGATGCGTATATCAACATTCCCCCGGTATAGCTGCTATTTCGCTGACTAGGGATGCATCCTCACTTAACGCTGTACAGGTGTTAAGAGCAATCTCGATGGAGGGCACGTGCACAGGTGAACATGGAATAGGGCTCGGAAAGAAGAAGTATCTGGGTAAGTGCTAAAATGAATACCTTCAGAGTATAGCTCTGTACGTGTGAGTGTACTCATTGATGCCAATTCATATGCAATATCGTTCTGCCCGATCACGTATGTTTATACCTCTCCTTGGAAACGAGTTATGATTATAGGGAAAGGCCGTTGCAAAGTATCGAGTAAGGAAATCTATTTGGGATAGCCATTTGTAGACGTAAATAACATACATGTATTATATGATTGTATGTAACTTTAATTCGTTGTAAATAACATGCATATAATATATGATTGTTTGTAACTTTATTTCGTTTTCTCGATGATGCGTATGCGATTTGAGGATAACTGATTCATGTTTATCACCTCTCAATGATGTGTACATTATCTTAGCGGAAATACATCAAATGATATTGTTTCAACTAACACGTCTCTTTATATACACCTATGCCTAATTGTATATTGAAATGAGTGTGTCTCTCTATACTGAACGTTTACACTGAGGTACCAGTGTACAGACCCATACACATAGTCCTGGTATCTACAAATCCAATCTCCTTGTCCAGCAAAGACTGGCCTACGCCTCTGCTTGATCAAAATCATACTTGTGCACTATTCTTAGCTTGTCTCCTCATCGTATATGAGCTGCATGATTGAGCTTGCACCCAATTATTGCGCTGCTGTCCAGTACCTTCTCAATCTAACTGAACATGCTGCCGCCGCTTCTCTCGTAGAGCCTGAATTGGGTGCCGAAGCAGTAGAGATGATGCGGATCTTAAAGCGCGCACTGGATCCGCAGAATATTCTGAATCCTTCGAAAATTGTAGATGTGTAAAGCAAGCGACATCACACAAGTTTGTAGATGGGATGGCGACGAGAGATGGTAGCCTTATATGATTATGTGATGGATCGTCGTGCGTGATAGTGATTTGGCATCCGCAAGACGCCCAAGAATTGATAGCTCAAAATAGTTCAATACTAGAGAATGTGTGCCAATGGTTGCCCAGACCCCATCGACACTTAGCTTAGTTTGATAGTGTTGGTCAGAGCTCGCTTATTCGCATTTGTCGGATGGATATCCTTCGGCTGCTATGCCGCAGGTTGGAGTGCAAGAGCCTCACGCGCAGATGTAGTACAACCGTGTGTGAAGTACTTGTGGTTTTTGTGCTACCTCAGGTGTCTATTAATTAGTGGTAGTACGTACTTGGGCACTGTACAACGGCAATCTCGATGGAAAGTTCCGATAGCAAATCAGAGGGACGCCATTAGTAGGAATGGCTACTCGACTTGTGAATGCATTAAGGCAAGAGTTGGCCAGAAACAAAAGATAAAGCGAATGGTACTAGTAGTTATACTATCGAACGCAGCTCCCTACTGTAGGTAGACCTCTGCCAATCGTTTGCCCAGGTGCAAGGAGAAGGTGTCCTGTCTAGGTGCTGCATGGCAAGCATTAAATAAGTATCATTATGGTCACAATGGAACCTAATTACAAAGAACGGACGCTTGAGTGCACAGTGATCTCGCTTGCTAGGTTACCATCTTGTACTTACGACTGTCAAGTACCGCGTCTTTGTGGACACGGAATACGACACATCCAGATATGTCCGCTTATATCTACCAATCAATGGTCAGTTTAGCTATATGGTTTTGTTATCGACAAGTCAATCACAAGTAATATGTCATGACTAACGACTGCCAAATTAGATCCAAGCGCGCCGTACAAAGTCATTACAGGAAAGCCTATTCTTATCGAATGTCATTTCGGTTCACCTCAATAGATCGATAGATCCTACATCTGGCATGATGCGCATGCTTGAGAACTGGACGTATACACGATCGGACCGCCGTATTAACATCTGGGGCTTGCATCCTTCTCACAGTAGAACTGTGTGCATATATATATATATATATTGAAACTCGCCACACTCCCGGATCACTGAAGGCACCTTATTTTGCGTGTAAATGGGTCCCTCAAGGGCATTGGGGTTACCTTTGCGCTTCTTGGTGCTACTTCTGCTCAGGTTTGTTCTCTTTGGCATACTCACTTCTCGCTTCCGTGCTATCAGCGGCAATTCTGTGATTGAACGCCATCGTGCACAAAGGCTTGTGCTCGACGCTTTCCTCACCTCAGACCATGTACAATTGGGAAGGTCGCCGCCCATGTGCGAGTTTTCGAAGCATACCTAATATATATATATATATATATGTGTGTGTGTGTGTGTGTGTGTGTGTGTGTTTGTGTATAAATATGTGTGTGTATGTGTACACGTGAATACATATATAATATATAAACATATATATTTATATATATATATATATATACTAGGTTTGTTCTTTGTGCAGAACTATTCTAAATATCACTGAACTGCATGTATTATATCCACACGCTCCAGACAGTGATATTGGCCCATGGCATCCAAGTCAATGTGCAACAACTATCCTTAAAATTGCTATACATCAATATTGTCAATATTGTCTTCAAAGCGTATACAATTGTGAGTAAATGGTCCACCAACCGCTCTACGTAAATAACCTGAATTTATTTTGGTGCACAAGGTAACTAATTTCACACTATTTGTCTGCTATATCTTCGAAAATGAACTAAAAACGATAGTCACGATGACCAACAAGTTAAAAACTGTATCTAGCAAAGTAGAGCTTGTACAATAACTCCGAAATTGACAACTGCACATGGCAAATGAATACTCCCGCAGTGAGAGGGTTCCAGTGCTTACCATCCCTGTCCGTGCGATTTATTATTGTGATTATATATTATACGGTGAAATTGTTTTGCTGCCACTACATTGTTATATATGTTATCGCAATGAACGTACAACATGCGTGAAGACCTGAGATGGGCAACGGTGAAGTAGCGCCCTTCGTCGGGGGTGCCTTTTAATATACTATACATTAACAATCCAATATGTAGAAGGTTGTGCGCGGTATAAGCTATTTGATCTCTATTCACAGTGCACTTCCATTTGATGTGCTCTAATTATGGTATTGAAAGATACAATTCTTTATGTGTATTTTACAGTTTTTCAATACAGTTCATAGCCTTCTGGAATCAAACAAAGGCTATGTTTGATTTCAGAAGAATATGTACAGTTGCTCAGATATTTAAAAATCACATAGCCTTCTAAATGAAACAATCAGTACAGCCACGCTACCACGGGCCCACAGTGAAGAGAGAGAGAGGAGAGAAACTGAAACTGCGGCGTGTCGGCAACCGACCGTAGTTCCGTATTTAAACTATTACTGTGTTAAAATATCGAAAACTACATATTTATCTTGGTAGAAGGGTTCGTATCTTTTTCTTTAAAATAATAAAAAATCAATACATACTTACATAGCTTTTTGAGTGTCTTGACTCACGAGACATCATCAGTCAATGAGATGGTGACTCACCAGTGAGTCACCACTGTCAGTGTCAGGTGTCAACAATCAACAGACAGAGGCAACAGTTCGAAAACAAATATTTATTTACACCAACAATAAGTACTTCAACAACAACAACCAAAGTGGCAACTGATGAGTCTGACAGTCTGACTGCTGAGCAGTGCTGCTGCTCACAATGCTCAATGCTGACATAAATATGTCTATCACAGTATGAGTCATACTTGAAGAATCTTTTATTTTTATTTGCCCTCACTCTACTCTCTCTGCTAGTAGTAGTAGAGAGTAGCCATTCTTCTGTCGACCGTCGGTGTTTCCTCATCCTTGAAATTCCCTCTCAGTCCTCACTCCTCAGTCCTCAGAGGAGTGAGAGGACTCTCCTCGCGTCAGAGCACTGGGGTCCGAGGGTTGACTGGACTGGACACCTGGACACCTGGAGACTGGAGCGCTCGAGGACTCCCCACGTCCCACGAGAACCGTATAAATGATTTATTTATTTTTAAACTAAAATTTGGTTTATTTTGTAAAAAAAACGTTCATTTTGCATTTGAACAAACATTTTCTAGCCATCTCTTCTTGTGTGTGTGTGGGCACCCATCAGGCTGTCACAGCGTAGTTTATTTTATTTTTGTTAAATTCTCCTCTAGCAGCCAGAGCTGTCTCTGACCTCTGTGTGTCTCTCTCCTGGCTCCATAGCAGTGGAGAAGTGAATAATCTCTCCATAGCATTAGAGAAGTCAATGATATGTGGATATTTATATATATTTACAAATGATGTATATATGAAACGAGAACAAACACAACATCCACAGAATCCAATATATCAGAAACATACACGAGGCTTCGCGTAGGTGGATATCTATTGATTTCATATCAAGCGAAAGCAGTTGTAAGGTATACTCGTATAGTAGAGCCGCTGGGAGGCGAAACAAGGCTTAAGTGCAGCAAGATGGGTGACTACTGCAGACGCTTGTTCAAAGCGTGGCGTGAGAATGATAAGTAAGTACCACTACACGCCCGACAGTAGACACAAGAAACAGTTCTATAGTTTATGTATGCTTGTGTGTATACGGATACGTGTGTGTAATTATGTGAATGTTTGCACAGAGTTTATGTGTACATGCCTAAATTAATTGTGTTCACGTATATATATGTATACTTATATATATATATATATATATATATATATATATATGATTGTGTGTGTGTGTGTGTGTGTGTGTGTGTGTAAGTATGGATATGGGCGGGCCTGTATATGTGTATATATGGGTATGGGCGTTCATGTATATATTTAAGTGTCGACATATATATCTTGATTATATATCTACCTATTATTTTGAATATTTACGAGTAAAAATTGTGTGTGTGTGTGTGTGTGTGTGTGTATGTACATACTTGTACATATTTGTGTGTGTGTTTGTGTTCTGTGTGCGTGGTGGATGTGTGTGTGTGTGGATGTGTGTGTGTGTTTATGAATATATATATATATATATATATATATCTATATATCTATATATCTATATATGTGTGTGTGTGTGTGGGTAGGTGGGTGGGTGTATTTGCGTGTGGGCGTCTTGTTTGTATGGATTATACTTTTATATACCTATCAATTTATAAATGTATGTGTATGTGTATATGAATGTATATATATACGTATATATTTATATTTATGTATATATATATATATATATATATATATGTATATGTATGTATATATATATATATATATATATATATATATATATATATATTATGTATGGAAGTATGTATATATGTATATATGTGTAACAGAGTAAGTGTGAGTGTATTTGTTTGTGATTTTGTTTATTTATGTATGCATTGGGTGTATGTATGTAGTATGTGTGTATACATGGGTGTACATATACACGTTTTATACATCTGTATATTTCGGCTTTCTTCATCTTTTGCCATCGCTCATAAACTTATATCGTCACTGTCTCTGAAGGTCGGAAGAAAAGGTCCAAACTGGCGATCTAGATCAGGATCGCTTCAGCTGGAAAACACTCTTCAAATTCGCCGGACCCGGCATGTTGGTTTCAATCGCCTACTTAGACCCCGGCAATTGTATGTTTCGCCCGTGCGCATGTACGTCAATATAGTTCCAGTTCCAGTTCGGAGCGCAGCCGTGCTGCCATATCAACCTAGACACTTCCATCACCATCCCTAATACCGACTGATAGTATTTGTGTTTAACGTCGGTGCCGCCATAGTGGTGCGTATACGTCGATTGTGCACACGCTTTAGTTGGTATGAACCTATGAACCGTGAGGTGTGTCTTCTCATATGAAACCTCCAGTGTAGATGTCCTTCGACATACTCTTGAATTGGGTTTTTTAACTCGAGTGTAATCCGATGCGCGTATTACATTGATTCATGCGGGCGAGTGCCCCAATACTCACCAGCCAGCCCTGTTTTGTGACAGCATACGTACCACTATGCACACTATTGTAGCAGAGTATCTATTCTGTTGTGTGGTCTCGTGATGCTCTACGCCAGAGGTGCAATCTCGGTCATATCGGCATCTTTTACTCGAAGAAGTGAAGAAATGTGTGTTAAATTGCCCACAACACTGCTCGTTACGGATTACGTCACTACTTGTTCGACTTGAAGTGAATATGGTGCAACGGAGGAAAAAGGGGGCCCACGCACACTCAGTGCTCTTTCAATCCTTCACTCGCAGATTTGAATACGAACAAGGCGCCAGGAGGGTACGCCTACATGTAAACCGAGACGTGTTCTTGTTGATGCACAAATGTAAATATATACATACACTTGTACGAACACAGACACATGCACCATACGCATACACGAACACATACACATGCACTGTACACCATATGCATAAACTTATACTCATACACGCTGTCATGCACATGTACGCAGATACAAACAAACTTAGCATATCTATGCCATATCGAATTCGTATCGTATGCGAATGCACCTGTATGTGTAAAGGCAATAAAGGAGCCTGTTTATGTTCACCACATATCACACAAACTGAATAGTTTACGCTTATTCGTCAATAAATGCTGGAATGTATACAGGCCGGTACGGCTACTACCAAGCCACCCTGCAAACAGACCCGATTCACTTTTGGCTGGTCCTAGACTGTACCCATATTTGATCGGGTTTTATTTAATGTGTCCCATCTCGTCCAGCCCTTTCTGGTGTTCCTCCTCCCAGCATTTCCCCCATTTTTTATTTTTTTCGCATCCCAGGCCGCTCACTATAACACAGCCAAATCACCAAATCATCTTCACCACCCTCAGCTATGTTCATCGCATCCTACGACACATGCCACCTACGCTCGCAGACCACTACAGCTGATAAGTTGTACCGTGTATCCCAGCGCGTCTCACCACACCAATCGCTAACCCATTCCCAACCCTTTCTGTGTGCGCTGTAGTGCTCTCAGACATCCAGTCGGGTGCGGCTTTCAACTACCGCTTGATCTGGGTGCTGGTCACAGCCACCTTCTTGGGACTGCTCATGCAGGTGTTGGCGGCGCGTCTGGGCACGGTGACAGGCCAGCACTTGGCGCTGCTATGCCGAGCCGAATACGGAAACCGCACCTTCACGACCATCTGTCTGTGGATAGTGACGGAGATCGCTATCATTGCATCAGACATACCAGAGGTTGTGGGCAGTGCGTTTGGACTGCTCCTGCTCTTTGATATCCCGTTGTGGGCGGGTGTGCTGATGGTCAGGTACGTGAATGTACCGAACTTTCTGATACAAGGCTGTCGGTGAAGATTGTGTATTCGTCAAGGTCTCCTGTGCACACTAAAAACCCGGTATATTCGGGTGTAGTATACATCCTAGGCGTGCCTTGGCTGAGTGAAACAAACGCTTTCTTGCCTATGGCTGATATGCACTCTTTGTTTGCGTCAGTCTAGTGTGTGTCATTTTTTCTGTGTAACCTGTGACCACGCAGTGTTCACTGTCGTGCACAGTACTGGTACTGTACATAGCGGCAAATCGGATATATCTACACGTGTATGTGTCATGTCTACACCACTAGTCTGTTGTGCTGAGCGCATCCGAGGTCAGTAAACTAGAGACTCCGATTGTACCTGGTGTACTGTCCAATCAGCGCCTGACCCAACTCCTTATGTCCATCAACCCCCCGCCCGTGTGTCTGCAGCGCCAACACGTTCATTCTTTTGGGTATCCAGTACTTCGGGGTGCGTAAGCTGGAGGCTCTGATCACCATGCTGGTGGGAGTGATTGGCGTGTGCTTCCTGGTCGAAGCGTTCATCACCCCAGTCAAGTGGGGTGTGCCATCCTGTCCAACGGATGACGAGTGGGAGGAGCTGGTGACCAACAACTGCACCACCAGTGATATCGACTACTGTCCTGAGAATTTCTGGTGTGTTTGTGTGTGTGTTTGTGTGTGCATGCACGCGTTGTGGAGTGCGGGGAGTGTCTTCTAGCACGATGAGGGGCTGCGTGTGTGTAGATGAAGTCCTTCACTGGCATATGCCATTTGTTCCTCGTATGCCTGTCCAGGCTTACAATCACATCCCACACGATTGTATCTTCGGGTTGCCCGCCTATCTCTACTCGGTCATACTGCCGCGACTCATCATGCCACCACATGCCTTTCTGATCCTGTCCCATCTTTACACAGCAGTGTTCATCTGTCCTACTTTTCTTGTCTATGCCCTATATCCTCATCCCTACATGCCGTGCGTTTGCGTCTCCACAAGCTTGCTGTTGCTGTGTGTCGGCCACAAATACCTACCAGCACGCATGAGACCTGATGCATATATTGATCGCCTTACACCTCTTTCTCGCTCTCCCCAGTGGGGGTGTGGTGGGTGGTTTCGTCCCCCGCATGAGTCCAGACACGAAGATGCTGCTGCTGGCCACCTCGCTGATTGGGGCAGTTGTTATGCCCCACAACTTATATCTGCACTCTGCCTTGGTGCTGGTAAGGCGCGCGATTTAGGAATACGTTTGCCTTTTGTGTATACTGTCATAGGTTTACTTAGTGAATTTGTGGCAGATGGTCGTGCTGCGCGCAAGTGTGCTTCCGCCTTTGTGCCTTAGTCGCTAGTGCAATTGATATTCATTTCACCCCATATGTTATTTGCAAGTATGTGTTCTCGTTGTTTTGTTGAAAAGTGTGCGTGTGTGACATCCTTGTGATGGTGTAATTAATCAGACCCGACGCCTGAACCTCAGCAATCACGCCTCTCTCTCTCTCTCTCTCTCTCTCATTCGCTTCCTTCAAACGCCTTGTGTTTGTATATACTGTAGACCCGGCATATCGATCGCACGAACCCCATCCATGTCAAATGGGCCGATATATACAACACCATCGAGTGTGCGTTCAGTCTGACAATCTCCTGCATCATCAACGTTGCCATCATCGTGGTGGCTGCGTCGGTGTTCTTCCCTTCGGAGAGCAACGGGTACAATGTAGTACAGCACCTCGATGAGATTGGATTCCTCGACGCCAGCGAACTGCTTGCCACCATTGGGTAAGACCCTGAGAGAACTGACTTTCCTATTGAATGGAATGGATGGTGCACTTTTCTGTACTTATCCTGGACATGTATGCTTGTGTATGTTGCTTGCAAAAAAAAATGGGAAGGAAGTCACTTTTGGGTCTCCTGAGCACGCCATATCCAAATGGGGTGTACATAAACTCTGATCAAACGAACTTTGCGTCACTTTGTAACCCAACAGAGGTTCTGCGAAGATCCTGTTTGGCATTGCGCTGTTAGCCTCAGGCCAGTCGTCGACTATCACGGGGACGTATGCCGGTCAGTTTGTTATGGAGGGCTTCTTGGATATCAAGATCGAACTGTGGTTGCGGAACCTCTTCACTAGGTGTGGTTCAGTGTGAGACAGCAAAACTGAATATATTAGCGCAAGGTTATATATATATATATATATATGTATATATATATAGACGCCTGAGAAGCAAAAAAAAAGATCATTTATGAATGGGAGACGGATCAATCGCATACAATGAGATACGTCTGCACACCTTTGCCCGTATATCCTATGTCTTGACCTTCCAAAGTGTGTGAACGTATGAGTCCCTAACCATGTACACTTGTCCGCTACAATATCACCATGTCAAATCACTATCAAGGTTTCCATCCAGTCTGTAAACTACTACTATTGTCAAGTAGCAACAGCCTAAAATACGGATAATATTCTGGAATCAGTACTACAATGATGAGTGCCTATTTTAAACTGGTATTGTGAATTCGTCGCTATCGAGCACTGAATAACCTGAAAGAATATGATGCCTAAAGTCAATTGATCTGTTTATTCTCTGTGCTTGTTCTCCTTTCTGTGTGGATCGGTTATCTCTTCCTGTCCTTAGCATTTCCTGTACCGTACTTTTTGTGTAAAGTTGCCAATCCAGGATGCTTGCCATCTGTATTCGCATTGCGATTTTTGCGGTCGTTCCACTGATTGCACAAACGTCCTAACCGCTGAACGCATACGAAGGTGATATTTCGGTGATTCTGGCTCCTGCTGCTGCTGCTGCCACCTGCCCTTCTCCAAGTAGTAGATCCGTTCACATTACTCAGTGGACAACTGTTTTTTTCTTGCAGGGCGGTCGCTATTGTACCCTCCCTAGTGATCTGCCTCATCGCGGGGACGGATGGCGCCAACACGCTGATTATTGTGTCAAGTGTCATTCTGAGTTTCCAGTTGCCGTTTGCTCTGATTCCGCTGCTGAAGTTCACTAGTTCGTCTACCACTATGGGAATACACAAGAACTCCAAGATGGTATGTGGGTGTGCACTGTGTGCGAGACTTACGATCAAGTCACAACTATCTATATACTTTATGAGTTGCTTATGTGGTGATAATTGCAATCTCCCCCCGATATAAGGTATGAGGCGTTTCCATGTTATTAACCACTTGAAGTGATTGTAATATCTACACATGTAGTTCAACTTTTAATTCCTGTTCACACTCCACATCCATATTCTATCGATAAAGTGCCCATGTTTTAAAGCTTTCATTCGCATCAACCCCACATCCCTCGTCCCCAAGTAGTTCTCTCACCTTGTCGCTGCTTCGCCTATTGCATTCACCGTTAGATGGTGATCACGTGCACTACCTTGACCGTTGTGGTGCTGACGGCAAACGGGTTCCTGGTGGCGATGACCATCTTTGAGTCACTCGTGGGGTGGGTGCGCATTGTAGTGGGTGCGGTTGGCTTCATGGTCAGTATTCTCTACTTCTCCGCGCTCGGGTGAGTGGTGTGACGGCAGTTGTGTGTATAACATATCCGAATGAACCAACCCGATGCCTTGCAGTTCCCTACTACCATTGCGTCGAAAGGTCAAAGAATTGAATAGTTCAGATTGCCTTTTTTTTTTTTTTTTTTGTGGATTTGGAGAAAACACTGGCAAGAACTAAACCTTTTGCCCTGGCTTCTCTCCCTTGGCTGCAGATACCTCGCCTGGAGACCCGTTCACGCCGCTCTCACGTCCACCGGATCATACGATACGCTGATCGATGATGAGGTGAGTCGGGCAAGGATGTCTGTTGACCAATCTCCATCCGTTGCGCACGAGGAGGTATATCTCATATCCATGCCCTTCTAAAAGCATGCACGGCTTGTCGATGCTTGTTCACGTACTCTGTGCATTGTACGACAGGCCTGTCCGTTAGTGTGTATGAGGAGGTGAACTCGGCGAAAACAAGTATTGAGCTTGTATTGTTGCATTCTAACGAAAGTAAGATGCGTCTGACTATGATTTTATCTTGTGATATCTTAGCTCAAGTCCCTTTCATACGTGCATTGTTTCTCTACACTACTTAAATTTGTCCAGTTGGTTTCGTTACTCGGATCTCAAAAAATTGCATCGTACGGTGTATCCACTAGATAGCTATGTTACACTATCCTGACCCTCACTTTGGCCCTCCTGCAACACAACCTCAAATCCCTGCACAATCAGTACGCAGGCACCTACTTGCTCTATGACATTACTGAACCTAACATGCTTATTGTATCTCACGGTTTTGATCTCTGACCATGTTGTATCGCTATTGCAGATTCCACTTGACGATCACTATCCATTTGATGACGACGAGGAGGACGATGACGAAGGCTCTCCTCTCGATTTCATGAGTGACTGATTGGCATAGTGCGTGTTGCTGGCCACACGCACCCCGATGCACATGACAGCTTCGTGCGCAAGTCCAGCTGACTGATATATACATAAGCCTGAGTAGGTATACATAGGCCTATGTAGGTGTATATGGGCCAGATTGCATACATCGTGACTGTGAGTCGCACTTGTATGGGGTGAGAGGGCAGCCAGTCATATTTTAAGTTAGTCAGTCCGAATTAGGCCTGAGGTAGGATGTTTGAGGTGTATCAAATCAGCGAACAATTACTGTTTGCAAGGACATTCGGCCCCATTTGGAGACTAGGTCTTTACCCTGTATTGCTTAGATATCACTGATTTACCCCGCTAATGCCCATGACACAACGCTATAGTGAACGTATAGAAGTAAGCAAGTAGGTGGCATGTGTGCGCACACACATACGCAGGTCCTATGTAGTTTTGCTCACTCTCCACAAACGAACGGTATATATATTTTTATATATATAGTATATATATATATATATATATGGTTCCGCGCACTTAAAAGCTACTCGTGCATGGGAATTACAAACGCACTCATGGCCAAAAACGGCCATTTGTGTCAGCCATTGTGTCACCAGTGAAAGTCTTCTATCTGTGATGCATGGCTGTTGTTTTGCAGCTACGGTACACCATACATACAGCGAAACTTCGTTTGCTTTCGCTGGTGGAGTGGTGGACTCGAATTTTAGGGGGGAAAGTGACGAGATCATATTATGATTGAATAATAACGTAGGTACAATTGAGGATTGGGGAGAATTTTAGTAGAACCACAACTTGAATAATAAATGCGTTTCCAAGCATGCATTGCATTACCTTGTGTTTGTATTTCTCCCGGGCATGACTACTACAAAGTATTCGCCTGTTTGTTCGTTTGCATCTCTTAGATAATCGCTCGGATGATAGTGATCACATGTTGATATATTTTAATTTCAAGTACTAATACTACTTTTTTTTTTTAAATTTACATTTCTTGACTTACTTACGGCGACAAAAAGAAAATCTGTCGTCACTTTTTTAAGTTTACAGATTGCACTCAGGCAAATTCCTTATATTATAGATACACCAAACCATCAGACTCACATCACCTCCAACCGTCGAGATACCCTGACAATGGGGGTGGGCCGATTGCGGGACGTACTGCTATCCCTCTTCTCTGGCTGGATTCGTGATGGTGAGATGGCTGTGTAGGCTGTCTTAGGTACTCATAGGCCGAGCCTAACTAGCTTTATCAAGCGTGTCGACGGTATGAGCGCGAGAACCCGGCGAACTGTAAGCCATGTCTGCCTTCATAGCAGCTCTTGGTTTCATTTCCCAGAGTGCGATGTGTAACTGTGGGGCAGGCTGCCACAAACTGAAGTTCGGCACCTTCTTTCCGCAATTCCGGCGTAGAGGTAGCGAGATACATATAGGGTTTATACCAAACTCCAGTTCCTATTCGGTGGGGTCTGATGACAAAACAAGACTCCTGGTGTGCTGATATGAGTGCGGCGTTCGACCATCGACTGAATCTTCACCCGATCACAGAACGCTTGGCACATGTTGACACACTAGCGCAAAAGGGACTACACGAGCTAATTATGATTGGCTACCTAGCAGCGACTGTGGATCAGTCTTGCATCTTAGTTCACTAAATCATCTTAGGTCGCGCCAATCGTATGACTGAAGGTACGCTTTCGCGGTGAAGTGTAGTGTGGTGGGGCACAGCGTCGCCTATGCCGCACCGACAGAAACGAGCCCATGGAGTGGCACACACTCAGGTGGTGAGCCCAAGGAGTGGTAAACACTACGGCGGCGAGCCCCAAAGCGTGGTACACACTACGGCGGTGAGCACACGGAGTGGTACACACTCAGGCGGTGAGCCCAAGGAGTTGCACACACTCAGGCGGTGAGCCCAAGGTTTGGCACACACTCAGGCGGTGAGCTCAAGGAGTGGCACACACTCAGGCGGTGCTCTAATTTCGCACCGCCTGTTCTCAGAGTACCTGTCCTCATCTCCTTAACACTAATTTGGACGGCCTGGCCACAATTGTAATTGGCCGTGTGGTGAGGTGCGCCTTGACCGAATGGTGCCCGGGAGATAACGGCACAACTACCTGGAATAATAAACTACCAGCACGTCGTCTTCCCACTAAAAGCGCGACGTCCCTGGTTGACCGTCACTCTCAGATTGACATAGCAAGCTGAATGTGAACAACTTCGTCTGCGGCGGCACACTCGTGGACGTCCAAGTTCTGACTTTGGGACGTCGTTGGCTCTCTTAATAGACGTGTTTCACTCCTCGAACTCGCTCGAAAGTTTTGAATTCTCAATTTTGAAGCGATTCACATCCCGATTCTTCTTATCCAGTAGTATGTTATACGTGGCCATAATGTTGTCGTAGTTATTGGCCGCCACCGCTCTGACCACCCTTCGCCTGGACAATTTGTATCTGCGCGACGATATGATGCATCAGTGTTAGTTGAGAAGTATAAACGAGATAGTATTGAGTGTGCACGTACTTTGAAACGTATGAGTGTCGTTGGGCAGGTGAGTGCGAACGCGCAACTTCGTGAGCGAGAGCAACAAAAGTGGATCGAGGTAGGCAGCAAACTAGCGAATCCGAAAAGTGTCGATCAAATTATTTCGTAATCGAAACAGAATGACGTCAAAAGAAAGCGAGCGGCTGGGGAATAACCTACCCGCCTTGAGCCTTATATCCTACGCCGTGTTGCACAAGATATGACGATGTGATATAGGTTTGAGCCTTATATCCTAAGCCGTGTTGCACACGATATGATCATGTGACCAAGGCACGAGGTACTTCATTGTTTTTTTGATATGGTATTACAAGGAAGGCATAGATGGGGTAAGGATACAATTCCAAGACTAAATGTACGGCAAAACAAAATGCTGAAATCTATTTCCAAGCCCTCTATCAAGATTTTCCAAGGGCCATTCAAGACCAATTTTAGTAATGACGACCAATGCAATCCCGGACAAGGGTACAAACAGTCAGATACTAATATTTTGCATGCACATGCTCCCGTGTACACGCAGATCCGAGACATACGCAATATTCATCCTGAAGATCACATCTTCATCCACCTCAGGCTCGCCATTCACTGGTTTGGGTGGGTTTCTATATGGTCTGAGTGGTGTCGTTCCCTCATTTATCCATTCCATTTCCATCAGTGCTGGTGCATTGGGGCGTGTCCTGGGCTCAGGCTTCAGGATCTCTCTCAGGAACTGGAGGCCAAAGAAAATTGCACAACGGTGATGAGATCTTACTATATATGGAATTGTACTTGAAATAAAACAATGTGTATCTCTATTTGTATATTGGAAGTAACTAGACAGCCAAACACCCATTAGAATTAGATTCATGTACACGCGCCCTAAGTCTATCTGGTGACGTCGCATGCAAAAGTACAAATCAAAAGATCCATTAAACCATCTGTGAATTTTTACGAGTATCCACCCTAAATCCTCACGCTTAGCTCTACGTTGACACTACAAACAAATTTACACAGCCCCCGCCCCCTGCGTATTAGCATCCATTGAACTCCGTCGACTCACCTTCCGACATGACTTGGACATATACCTCGTCTCAAATTTAGCCGCAGACGAATCCGCTGTGGTGGCGAAAGGAAGCGTGCCCTCCATCATCACGTACAACAACACCCCCAGTGACCAGACATCTGCCTCGGGCCCAGAGTATGGCCTCCCCACAAGGACCTCGGGTGCAGCACACCCGTGTGAGCCACAGAAAGTATCGAACATTGTGCCCTCTTGGAAGTAATTGGACAGCCCAAAGTCGGCAACATACACCGTGCGATCACTGCCAAAGAGTATGTTCTCTGTCTTCAAGTCGCGGTGGGCGATGCCTGCGTAATTTAGTATAAGCGGTGTTCATTTACAGTCCGGGATGAGTTTGCGTATTGTATGTGCCTGTAGTATCAGTCTGCAAAGCACAAAAAAAGTTGACCTGATACACACATGTATACGTATACACATGTACAAATTGAACAATGTGTTTCGGGCGTACTTCGTGAATTTGGTTAGTTATTTATCCACGTATGTGCGTTTATATATACAAAAAATATGCATGCAGAAATCTAAACTCGTGCACACGAGCAGTGAACAAATGCTACAGCCATTGATGCTGCAGTCACTATACACGCATACAAGAACACACGATAAGATAGCAGCGTGCACTTCTCCTTGGCTCTATTTAAAAAAAAACAACAAGTGACACATACCCATCGAGTGACAGTATTCTACGGCTGACAGAATTGACCTGTAAGCTTTCCTGGCGTGCTTCTCCTCCATTCGACCCTTCTGTTCCAGCTCCGTGTACATATCCCCACCCCGCGCGTAGTTGAGGAAGAAGTACAGTGTATCGGGGGTTTCTAGTGTTTCATAAATTCTAATTATATTCGGATGGTTCAACTGCTTCAGAACATCCATTTCTCTGGCCAGCCGCGTACGTAGGCTTTGTTTCACTGTTAAAAGGCAGAGTCGTATATAAGAAAGCAAAAAATGAGAGAACGTGTTATACCTGTTTAATGCATTGTGAAATATAGTACCGTACTCAGCTATGGGCCAGGTCATATTGAAGTACAAAAGCAGTTGTTAATATATAGGATGGTCGGTGGTGCGCAGAATATATCGTAACACCCCAAGACACACGGAGCCACTGAAAGAAGATCTGATGGCCCAAATTGCATAAGGTAGCGATCACAGGTTACGATCGGTAATACTATGACAGACAGGGCCACTCGAGACATCGGCATTTTGGATTCAACCGCAGCTCATGAAATATGAAAACGGAACGCGCACATAAAGCTCTCACAACCGGCCACACGTACGAGCAGAGAAACATGTGATATATTCTCCTACCGACTAGCAAGGATACGTACAATAAAGCATACTGCAGTTGTCTCATTCACACAAACGTACAACAGCAGAATTGATAAGTCAATAGATATAAAAGGAATGTACTTTTTATGACTTTTCATTTTCACAAATATTAATCGATATGTAAACAGATCAATATCTATAGACATAGTATATAGAAATATATGTATATATATATATATATATATATATATATATATATATATATATATATATATATATATATATATATATATATATATATATGTATATATATATATATACATACATACGTAAATACTTATATATATTTTATATATATATATAAATACATGTTGGTATTTTTAAATGTATGCATCTATGTAAATTTGTATATATGTATATCTGTGAATATATATATATATTATTATGATGTGCGTGCGTGTGCGTGTGCGTGCGTGTGCGTGTGTGTATGTATGTCTGTGTGTGTGTGCACTAATACTTTATATATATATATATATAATAACACATTTGGTGCGTATGAGAGAGTGTGAGGTGTGTGAGCATATTTTTTCGCGAACGCGCGCATCTGCGCGTGTTTGGTGCGTCTTTTGCGCGTCCTTATTGCGCGCGCGCGTGTACGTGCGCAAGTCGTGCGTACGTGCGTATACGATAAACCGGATTACGCAGATCCCAGCATGGATATATATATATACATAATATGTATTGCGTGCGTGCGCGCGCGTGCGCGCGTGTGTTGCACACGCGTGTATTACGTGCATGTATATTATATATTATTATTATTATTATTATTATTATTATATTATTATATATATTATTATTATTATATATATATATATTATATATTATATTATATAATATATTACATACATATTATTATTATTATTATATATATATTATATATTATTATTACATATTACGCATTACATATATATTACATATATATATTATTATTATATTATATTATTATATATATATTATGATATTATATTGCTGGTTATTACACATTGCTAACATATATATTATTATATATATTATATATTATAATACATATACATACACATATATGCATTACTGTATATATACAACATCCGTCAAAAAAATATAGATACATGCACGCATATATACATGCGCACGCATGCACATACGTGCAAATATGTATGCATGCGGTCAATCATATTATATATATTAATATTACATATATATATATATATATATATTAATATACATATTACATATATATTATTATTATATATATACAACGCAACATACATATTATTATATATATATACATATATACATATATAATGCAATACATACGTGTGCGTGCATGTGACGTGTGCATAACGCATACATGTGTTATATATTATTAATGTATGTAACGCAACGCATATATTATATATATATATACATCCCAAATATATTTATATCAATCACATCTGCAAAACATATATACATATGCGTGCGTGCGTGTGTGCGTCCATGCGTGAGAGAGAGAGAGCCTTGTGTGTGTGCGTGCAAGCATTATATTATTATGATATATATATATATATTACATATATATACATACATATATATATATATATATATACATATTATATATATATACATATATATATTATTACGTATGGACGTATGTCATGCATATTACATATATATATATATACATACATTAATGTACAGAGATTATATATGTATTACGCACATGTATCTCCATATGTTTTCCATATACGCATACATAAACATACGCATCCATATTATTATATATATATGAAACAGAAACAGACACACACACACATCATCACACACACATATATCACCATCATCATACCATATATACATATTGATACACATGCATTACGTGCGCGTGCGTGCGTGCGTGATGATGCGTGCGTGCGTGCGTGCGTATGCGTGCGTACGCATTACTATGCTATGTATACATTATGTATATATATGTGCGTTATAGTGAGAGATTATGATTGTGTGGCAGTGCGCATATGTATTATTATTATTATTATTATATTATTAACTATATATTATAATTATATATATTATTACATTATACGTATATGGCCGCATTTATCGCATACGTACGTATATTGTACATACACATAATATTATATCATATACATGCAAGAGATGCATAACATACGCATATGCACATACATAATACGTATGCCATATGTTCCATATTATTACGCATATAAAATATATATATATTCCATTATTATTATATATTATATATGTTATATATATTATATATATACATACATATATATAATATTAATATTATATATATACATACATGTTATATATATATATATATATTATTATATATTATTACATATTATATACACACATATATATATATTATTACATGAGAAACAGAACACTGACACACACACACACACACACACACACACATCATCATCATGAACATTAAATCATCACCATGATGACACACATACATGTACGTATTGTGCGTGCGTGCGTACGTGTATTTTGTGCGATCTTGCGTGCGTGCGTTTCCTTGTGCGCGTGCGTGCGTACGTGCAGCGTATGTACTGTATATATATATATACGTATTACATATATTATACATACGTGCGCGCGTCCGTGCGTGCGCATGCGTCTGTTATTGTGCGCGTGTGTGATGCGTGCACATTGTGCGTGCGTGCGTGCGTGCGTCCGGTGCGGTGCCTTCCCGGTCCTTTACGTGGTGCTGTGTTCAGGCAATGTTTTATTATTATTATTATTATTATTATTATTATATATATATATTATATTATATTATATATATATATATACATATATGTATATATCATACATTATACATCTATACTATTATTACATATTATTATTATTATATTATTACATATATACATGCACATATATCATATTACATATACATATATATATATATATATATATATATATTATTATATACATGTATGTATATATATTACATATTATTATACGTATATATATGCATATATATATACATATATATTATATACATATGTTACATATATATATTATTATTATATATATATATAGGTATATGTATGTATATATATATTTTATTATTATTTATATATATATATATATATATATATATTATATATACATATATATATATATATATATATATATATATATATATATATATATATATATATATATATATATATATATATATACATATATATATAAGTATTGTGAGAAAATTGGGACTAAAATTTACATCTAGTATATGATATACACAACTGTCATATTCAATAACTGTGGTGTGCTCTTCAGGATACATGCTTATTTTCATCAACAGGATATGTATGTGTTTGTGTCTCTGTGTCTGTGTGTGTGTGTAACCGTGATCATCGAACAGGATACTACTGTGTACGAAATTGAAAGTATAGTGTATTGTTATCAGATATTACGTCGGCAAATTATGCGTCCATAGATAACAACAACTTGCTCTTTGTGATTATAGACCATATATATACGCAAAGTGAATAAAATTATATGCAGCTCTCATACTCCATTTCATCCATCCTCACATACTCTGAGTCATATCAATAATATTGCAGGCCACTGTCTCGCCTGTTATGACGTGCTGGGCCTTGTAGACCTTCGAATATTCTCCGTGGCCTAGAAGATGGTCGCTGATGAGATACCTTCCGCAACCATTTATCTTTGGCGAGGTCATAAACTTTACAGGCAGTACTGGCTTTTTGCTTATAACGGATACGCTACCCCCTGAATGTCTATTGCTAATGTTCTTGGAGAAGTTCGGATTGCTACCCCGTTTGCTGTACGTTTGCGGTGATGATTGTGTATGCTTGTCGTTCAATACCCTGGGCTGTCTGCCTGTCGCGGATCTGTATTGTCCCGTTTGTGAGTTCACACTTGACTGTGAACTCGTCGCACTAACCCCAGAGCTACTTCTGCCCTTATTGGCCCTGGACGTAGGTACCGATATGGATTGCATATGGGACGCATACTCTCCTCTGCTGTTCCTGTATGAGCTAGTATGAAGGCCATGTTGGCTTGACCTACCGCGATCTCTTTCTTCACCTGCCGACTTGCTAGCTACATCACTGGGTAGGTATACACTCTGTGCACACTGTTTACATGCTCGGTTAAGCTGGTATCACTCCGGTTCTTGCCATGACCACTGCTGCTGCCACTTGTACCACTCCTACTCTGCACTCGCATGCTTTGCGTCGACCCTTTGCTTCCTCCCTTGGTCAGGAGTCCCGATACGAAACTGAACCCACTGCTCTGCTTCTTGACACGTTTCTCTTTGCTGTTTTCTTTCTTGTTCTCAGGGCTTATATTATTGTTATGTCTACGTCGCTCTGTCGATCCAGCGCCACGAACCTCCCCTTCTTTCTCAGCGCCACGAACCTCGCCATCTTTCGTTTCTTTACTATCAGCTCTATCGTTTACTCTAAACTCATTAATATCTTCCGAGCTTTCCTTTTCTTTATCTCTATCTTTGTATTTACCTTTGCCCTTCTCATTTTTCGTCTCTTTGCTTGGACGCTTCATCATCTCTCTCCATACCTATGCGTATGTCACGCAATAAATACGCACACTGCTTTATAATAAAATATCGCTCTACTCACGAATTCCACCTTGCGCAGGGCCGCAGGACCCAAATTCGCGCAGCAAAAGTCAGGCACATGTACCTTTTTTTTCGGTCGCCCCGTTTCTCTACTATATTCGGACTCCACTCTGTGTTTCTTCAGAAAGTGTACTACTGACGGTCAGGATCCGCCACAGAATCTGTTGAGTATTGTGTGCCCTGACGAATGTGGAGTGGGTCAGTGGGGTTCAATTGCGCCCTGAAATGCTTCAATTTGTCATGGACATCTAAGACATGACTAATCTCAATTGTGGCCATTTTTTTGTTCGTTATTCTTTCAAGAAAAATATCAAAGATGACTACTGTATATTTTTTTTCCGTTTTCAATGTTCAATCAGAAGGCTATGATAATTAAAATATGATTGATTGATTTCATAATTTTGTGTTTATTCGTTTTCAAAGAGTAAAAATACATATTTATTTACGTGTACAATCCATCCAATGGCGCATCCCAAATTACGCGGGGGTTTTTGGTTTTTGGTTTTGCTTTTTTTTTTTGTTTTGGTCTTTTGCATGATTTTTTTTTTATGCCAGAGGCGAGCGAAGCGAGTGACTTTTGATTAATTTGAAAGGGGAAAAGGAAGGAAAAGGAGGGCCTTTGGAGGGGCTTCATGCTGTCATCAACACCAAGTAAAGATTATGTCAACATAGTACTATTGATAAATACGTACATTATCAAACCATAACATACCACGCAATTACTATATTCACAGTTATATCATCACGCTTTTGTTGCTCACACATAGTTCAGCACTATGCTTGAATATAATAGTTAACGACGACTCTTCCCTCTGCGACCGTGATAAATGACGCAGTGGATAAAGATGTAAACTTCGATGGATATAACATATTTTTCAGTTATTTAGTAGTCACCGTAGTGTACTGCTTCTAGACTGTCTAATAATTATCCAGCGACAGGACTGTAAGTATTCTATACTACCTCATAGTGGCTATACTACCCTAAAGTAAGCTACACGCTAGTTACTATACCTAGACCTTATTAATTTTCCTGTTCTTGAGCTATTACTATGGCTAAAGGAAATTCTAAAGTTAAGGGAGCCGTGTAAACTTCGATGGAAATTACTAGGTTTCAAACTATATTAAACTAAAATACAATTTAGTCAGTTAGGATTTAGCAGTGGTAGCTTGTGTAAGAATGATCGGGACTGCCTCTTGTTAAGAGCCTAAATATCCTCGATCATACAGGGCGTACCTCTAGCTGTTCTTTATTGAATAATTTTCACTAGAAGTACTAAGTGTTCATGACCACTTGCCTAATTTGTAAATAGACATAATAACGTAAGTCGCGTTAATACATTAGCTGATATAAATAAAGTTCCATCTGAAGAAAAGTAAAAAAAAAAAAAAAAAAAAAGACTTATTGGATTTTGGAGATTGGCGGGAAGACCAAAATCTATAAGTAGTAGTTATGAGATTATATAATATCCTACATCTACTAATGTCTCAAATAGGTCCAAGTAGATGAGTCATACCAAATACTCAGGCTATTGGAGCCATCAAAGTGAATTTAGAACACTTTGGAAATATTGGAAAAAGAATTTGTATTAAATTATTTTAAATAGAATTAAAAACCAATATGTTATCTCATTTGTTCTTGATACTTTAGACTGACCGGAGGCCGTATTTCTACAAAATTAAGTTATCAACCTTTCACACTTCCTTTAACCCTGGTCTAGACCAGCCCTTCGGAAAAACATTTATTTCCGCACCGCTGCCAGTATAGCCAACGCCATGCTGTGCAACCACTTATATGTTATCTCTATCTTCCAACTCTCTCGCTATTAAAACAGCAGCCGCATGTCATTCTTGATGGCATACGGCCCCTGGATTAGGCGCCCTTGAGGTCTTTAGGATTACAGTATTCTCCGAACTAATGGGCATACGAATCACATGAGGAGAATTGTTTACTACTGCTCGCGTAGTTGAATATGTAGTAGACTTTAAATTAAGTGCAAATGTAAACTTCGATGGAAATTACTAGGTTTCAAACTATATTAAACTAAAATACAATTTAGTCAGTTAGAGTTTAGCAGTGGTAGCTTGTGTAAAATGAGGGGACTGCCTCTTGTTAAGAGACTTTCAAAATATCCTCGATCACACAGGGCGTACCTCTAGCTGTTCTTTATTGAATAATTTTCACCAGAAGTACTAAGTGTTCATGACCACTTGCCTAATTTGTAAATAGACATAATAACGTAAGTCACGTTATATACATTAGCTGATATAAATAAAGTTCCATCTGAAGAAAGTTAAAAAAAGAAAAAAAGACTTATTGGATTTTGGAGATTGGCGGGAGGACCAATTGAGTAAAGTAGTAGTTCGGAGATTATAAATTTTAGTTTATAATATCCTACATCTACTAAATTGTCAAATAGGTTCAGTAGATGAGTCATAACCAAATACTCAGGTTATTGAAGAGCCATCAATCTCGTAAGCAAAGAACACTTTGAAATATTGAAAAAAGAGCTTGTACTAAATTATTTAAAATACAAAAAAAAACCAATGTGTATCTCATTGAATTTGATTGATATTTTAGACCGACCGGAGTGTAGAAATACGGCCCCGGTCAGTCTAAAATATCAAGATCAATTGAGATAATACATTGGTTTTATTTGTATTTTAAATAATTAGTACAAGCTCTTTTTTCCAATATTTCCAAAGTGTTCTAAATTCACTTTGATGGCTCCAATAGCCTGAGTATTTGGTATGACTCATCTACTTGGACCTATTTGAGACATTAGTAGATGTAGGATATTATAAACTAAATTTTATAATCTCCGAACTACTACTTATTGATTTTGGTCCTCCCGCCAATCTCCAAAATCCAATAAGTCTTTTTTTTCTTTTTTTTTTAACTTTTCTTCAGATGGAACTTTATTTATATCAGCTAATGTATTAACGTGACTTACGTTATTATGTCTATTTACAAATTAGGCAAGTGGTCATGAACATTTAGTACTTCTAGTGAAAATTATTCAATAAAGAACAGCTAGAGGTACGCCCTGTGTGATCGAGGATATTTAGGCTCTTAACAAGAGGCAGTCCCGATCATTCTTACACAAGCTACCACTGCTAAATCCTAACTGACTAAATAGTATTTTAGTTTAATATAGTTTGAAACCTAGTAATTTCCATCGAAGTTTACATATTTTTCAGTTATATAGTAGTTACAGTAGTGTACTGCTTCTAGACTGTCTGACATCAATTTACTATCCAGCAATTACTATGGCTAAGGGTACTTCTAAAGGCAAGGGAGCCGCTAGCTCTAAGCCTGCTAAGCCTGCCGAGGTTCCTGAGGTCCCTGTGGAAACACCTAGCCTGTCTGGAGTTGAGCCTGCCGAGGATACTGTTGGGGAAGCAAATTCTGAGGTTGGTACAGAGGATTATTCTGAGGATGACTCGTCGGATCCTAAAGCCTTGGAAGAAGAGGTATCTACTACCGCGGAAAGGCTCGCCAGCGTCCGTGTATCACCTAGGAGTGAAGCTCAGGACCCCAGTTTGCCCCCCTGACCACGTGCCGTCAAATATTGGGGATAAACGTCGAAAGGCTGGAAAATTCGTGGATACGAATGTCGGGGGGCATTATAACTCCACATCTAAAGGACACTCCAGCACAAATCCGGAGTGAAAAGGAAGTATTGGACCTGTCCGAAAATTTCGGTTTCGCCATCGATGGAGAAGCCATTCCATTCAGCTCAAATCTTGGGGCCGAAGCTGAGGACGCCATAACTCGACAACGAGTGGCTGGATCCTCTCAATCTCGACGCCAATTGAACCGCACTGAAGCGCTCTTGAAGGAGCTAGCGGCAGCAGCAGTTGTGGACCCCTCTATCGTGTCCCACTTGGCTGATATTCTTCCTATACCGAAGAAGAAAAAAAAAATTCGGGCCGGGTTTCGAACCCGAGACCTACTGGTTTACCAGCCAGTATGTTTACCACTAAGCCAGTTACCACTGGCGAGATAGATAATATTTCAAAATTTAATCTCTATAGCTCTGATGCTACCATCGACCATCCTCTTGACAAACCTAACCCTGTCAGAGGATATGATCGTATGGAACTCGATGAGGCTTACCATCCTCGTAATATCGACCCTCATTTGCCAACTAACCCTGGTAATCACGATTTTGGCAATCGCTACACCAGTACCTCGTTAGAGAGTTCCCGCTCTAATCCTGAGGATGAGGAAGTGAGAACCAGACATACTCGTCTCAGGCTATTACGCTCTGGTATGCAAGTCCTTGAGGACCGTCTATTGAATGACTCTGACCTTGACGATAGGAAAGCGGATAACATTCGCTATCTAATCGATAACAAGAGAAAGGAAATAGACACCATCTTGGCACTAGCAGCCCGTAGCACTGAGCATGAGCCTCGTGAACACTTAGAACCAAGCTTTATAAAGCAGCTAGGTAACGCGCAGGCTGAGGTCGATTTCTCTACTAATGAGAGTACAGTGGAGACACTGAAGGCCTTCGACCAACTTAAGGAGTCTGCCAGCCTTAGGGATAAGCAGATGATGAATGCCTTTATTCATTTCTGCGAGCCAGGTGAATGGCGAACTATCTTGAAGGCTCATGAGCCCAACTGGAAAGCCCTACCCTGGCACCAGTTGCGTGATAATATACTTAACACCTTTTTTGAAGATGCACGTGACCGTGAACTTCTAGAGTCTCGCAAGTTCTTTGCGAACGATACCACTATTCGAGGTGCTCTAGCTCATATGACACATATGAATACTCGGATGGGTGGTCGTACCTATACTGGCGAATACTTATTAATTTGTCAGATGATGGAGACTCTGGGAGCTAACCTCTTTAAGAAAGTCAATGATGACATCATCGCCTATGGTGATTTGCGATCTATGCCTTGGTCTGTCTTTGAGAAGATAGTACACAAGCATACCAATTCCTCTACTAGAGTACTTAGTACCACGAGCTACACCCAGCCCACTAAGCGAAACGCAGTAGAGACTAATACTGCGCGTAGTACTAAGAAACCTCGCACTACTACTGGAGGGGGTACTGGCTCTACTTCTACCGAACCGAAAGGTGATAAGAAGGTGAGAGCGCCTTGCAAGAAGTGTGGTTACAACCTCACAAAACGTAATGGCAAGTGGAATGGTAGACACGACCCTGTTAAGTGTGCACCAGGCAAGCCAGATTTTGGACACTATATGAAAGAGTGTGCTACTTGCAAGGGTACTAACGGTTGGCACAAAGAGGATTGCAAGGACTTACCAGACGTCCAAGTTAAGCACTGACAGTACCATATGTGCGCACTAGAGCAAGATTATGAGAAAATGTTCAATAAAATCTATACCAAAGGAGATGAACGTATCTTTCAAACAGTTTTCGTAAATGGAGAAAAAAGTTATGGCACTATTTGATCCAGGGCTGAAGTCTCTGCTATCTCATGCCGAGTAGCCTACGCTACAGATATGGCTGTCCATAACGAAACAACTGATTTAATCTTGGGAAATGGCAAAGTTACTACTTGCGAACAAGCCATTGACTATGCACACATAATGCTGTCAGATAGAAGAGAAGTGAAGACTCACCTAATCGTTACTGACATGTCTCAGAAATACGATTTAATTATAGGTATGACTGATCTTCTCAGTTTAGGTATAACACTCACTGGTCTGCCTAATGGGCTAGACCCGAATAAAGATCAGTCAGATGATAATATGTTAAAGATACCTAAACCTCCGGAAGGTGAAGCAAAGGATATGATTCCGCACTTCACCGATATAATTATGGACTTAATTATACAAAACAGGAAGATTGCAATAACTGACTGGTGTATGTTTAAGTTCTCTAATGGGTACGTTAGACTTGACTTGACAAACGTCGACTTCTCTAAGTTAAAGTGTCCTTCACATAACTACGTGAGTTGGAGACACAAAGACGTTGTCAAAACCCAAATCGAAGATTGGTTAAAACAGGGTCTAATTGAAATCAATTATGATGCAACCCCAGTTAACTTAGCTCTCTTAGCGGTCGATCAATATAAATCTGATGGAACGTTTAGTAAAAAACAAGAGTAGTACTAGACCTGTCGCCAATCAACAAACTAATTCCGCAACATAGTTTTCCTTACCTAAGATAAGCGAGATACTACGCAAAATGGAGGGTGCGACTATCTTTCCAAGATAGACTTAAAAGCTGCATTCCATCAACTACAGATATATGAGCCTCATAGGAAATACTTTTCCTTTACTTGGCAAGGTAAGAAGTACCAGTTTAAAGGTGCACCTGAAGGCTTACACATGTTACCTTCTTTCTTCCAACAAGTTATGATGGAACTATTTGCGGACCTGTCGTATAACGTATCAGTCTATTTAGATGATATAGTTATCTTTACAAAGACAGCACGTGAACATGCTAAACTCGTTAAAGAAGTCTTAAAGCGACTTAATCATGCTAAACTTAAGATTAACGAAGACAAGTGTTCTTTGCTAAAGATACTATACACTTACTTGGCTACAAAGTATCTGCAGCAGGGGTAGAAATTGATCCTGGCAAGAAACAGTTTCTGTTGGATTTATCAACACCAATTACTGGAAGAGATGTGAACTCTGTGTGTGGGTTTGTTAACTTCTTCTCGGATTCGGTACCGCATCTTTCTCATTACTTAAAGCCTTTCAGTCACCTACGGCTGCACAAAGGACCTTTGGGAAAGCTTTGACTAAAGAATGTGATGATGCATTTAAACTAGTCAAAAGTAAAGTAATGGACGCACCCATCATGCAGTACCCTGTGGATGGTGTCCCGTTCCAAGTAGCAACCGACGCTTCAGATCGAGCGGTAGGTGGAGTGTTTTACCAAACGATAAATGGTAAACCGCGCTACATACAATTCTTTAGCAAGAGTTATAATAAGAGTCAACGGAATTACCCTACCGTTAAACAAGAGCTCTTTGCTATAGTTACTGCGCTAAGACAGTTTAAAGACTACCTTTATGGAAGTTACTTTACTGTCGCCTGTGATCAAAAGTCTTTAACATACTTAAAAGATATGAACCCTGATTCACAGTTGGTGAGCCGCTGGCATGACATTATTGCCAAGTTCGCCTTTAATATAACACACATTCCAGGAATACATAACCATCTTCCTGACATGCTCTCTCGACTTGTGCCCGACTACCAGAAAACAGTCAAAGAGTTATTAGCAACCGATTGGATGCTAAATAAGAAATGGTTTAACCTCGCTCAATCACGATGGGGTCCATTTACTGTTGATATGTTTGCCGCAGAACATAACAAACAGGTTTCTGAATATAGGTCGTTGACTCATCCTAAAGGTGATGCATTTCAGCTTGACTTATCAAAGCATAATGCGTGGGCTAACCCCACCTTGTCAACTTATCGCACAGTTGTTAAATTATGTTAATATTACTAAATCTACCATTACGCTGTGTTGTCCCTTACGTAACCCGACCCATGGATACGTGATTTAATTAATATGATTCAAGACGAACCTATTTATGTCGACCGTGAAACCGACACGTTCTTGTATCAGGGATCCTATTCTATTAAGAAGACGCCTTGGAAACACACCATTGTTTGTCGCATCGGTCCTGCAGGTACCACTAAGTGGAAACCCTCAACCGAATTCTTAGCTAAACTAGAGGAGTCTAAAGAGTTTGAACAAAAGCTCAAGACTCGTACAACACATGCACCCAACAAGATTGTAGTCGAGGTAATGCCGATTGAAACGGCATTAGATCGTAAAAAACATGGAACTAGCTAAGGCCATGGATCAAAGACTCAAAACTCTAAGAGAACCTGAAGCTCGCACTCAACTACTTAAAGCGCTGCTTAAAGAACAGCCAGGAGTGGCGAAACAACTGAAGAAGATACTTCAACAATCCAATGTTGTCAATTATGTATCTCAGACTCTACCCCTCCTGATACTGAGGTTGCCCTTCCAACAGGACTATGGTTCATCCAGCCAGCGTTACGCAGAATCTGACTGACTTAGAGGAGCTCGAAAGTAGAGTTAAAATTATACATAATTTAACGCATCGAGCATATGAGCATACTTATAAAATGGCTATTCGTGCAGGGCTTGATCACCCGGCGCTGAAAGAAACCATACGTGAAGTATACCGACGCTGTACTGATTGTGAAAAGAACCAGATCAAGCGATACGGTTGGGCACCCCCCAAAAGTGTGACAGAAGACCAACCGATGCGCCGAGTCATAGTCGATTTGGTTAAACTCCCGCGATCCAAGCATACTGGCGATGTATATATCTGTCATTTCTTATGTGTGGCTTCGGGCCATAACTTGTTTTATGCAATACCGAACAAACGTCCACAAACAGTGGCAGAATTATGCTATCACGTCTTTAATGACTTCGGTTTCCCCGAGTACTATGTTCTGATAACGGTAGTGAGTTTTGTACCGACGTAATGGAGGCACTTATACTGTATCAGGCATGACCCATAGGCGTGGTGTTCCTTACAA
Organism: Sphaeroforma sirkka; assembly: GCA_001586965.3. Taxonomy (NCBI): domain Eukaryota; class Ichthyosporea; order Ichthyophonida; genus Sphaeroforma; species Sphaeroforma sirkka. The sequence continues at coordinate 123,656 of LUCW03000131.1, forward strand.
ACCTCAAACGCAGGGTGCAAATGAGACACGTCATAGAGAACTTAAGAAACTCTTGCGTACCGCACTAGACGACGTTGAGGATATGTGGCCTTATCATTTGAAATGGGTTCAGACTCAAATGAATAACTGCATGAATCCTCAAACTGGAACACTCCCCGTTTCACTATTTCTTTGGCCGCTATAGTGAATTACAAGCAACGTTTGATAAAACTGCGCCCGAGAAACACGCTACCCCGTGGCTTCAAAAGATCGAGCATATGCAGAACGTTGTTTACCCCTGTTTACTGAGCACAAGAA
>LUCW03000132.1:0-20000 GCA_001586965.3 Sphaeroforma sirkka
GATTTTGGCAATCCGCTACCAGTACCTCGTTAGAGGTTCCCGCTCTAATCCCTGAGGGTGAGAGTGAGAACCAGACATACTCGTCTCAGGCTATTACGCTCTGGTATGCAAGTCCTTGAGGACCGTCTATTGAATGACTCTGACCTTGACGATAGGAAAGCCTTTATTCGCTATCTAATGATATTAACAGAGAAAGGGAAATAGACACCATCTTGCTTCGGCCCGTAGCACTGAGCATGAGCCTCATTGGTGCCCAGAACCAAGCTTTATAAAACGGCTACTTAGGTAACGCGCAGGCTGAGGTCGTTCTCTACTAATGAGGTACAGTGGAGACACTGAAGGCCTTCGACCAACTTAAAGAGTCTGCCTGCTGGCAGGGATAAGCAGATGATGAGATGCCTTTATTCATTTCTGTGAGCCCAGGTGAATGGCGAACTATCTTGAAGGCTCATGAGCCCAACTGGAAAGCCCTACCCTGGCACCAGTTGCGTGATAATATACTTAACACCTTTTTTTTTTGAAGATGCACGTGACCGTGAACTTCTAGAGTCTCACGAAGTTCTTTGCGAACGATACCACTATTCGAGGTGCTCTAGCTCATATGACACATATGAATACTCGGATGGGTGGTCATTACCTATACTGGCGAATATTTATTAATTTGTCCAGATGATGGAGACTCTGGGGCTAACCTCTTTAAGAAAGTCAATGATGACATCCATCGCCTATGGTGATTTGCGATCTATGCCTTGGTCTGTCTTTGAGAAGATAGTACACAAGCATGCCAATTCCTCTACTAGAGTACTTGGTACCACGAGCTACACCCAGCCCACTAAGCGAAACGCAGTAGAGACTAATACTGCGCGTAGTACTAAGAAACCTCGCACTACTACTGGAGGGTACTGGTTCTACTTCTACCGAACCGAAGGTGATAAGAAGGTGAGAGCGCCTTGCAAGAAGTGTGGTTACAACCTCACAAAACGTAATGGCAAGTGGAATGGTAGACACGACCCTGTTAAGTGTGCACCAGGCAAGCCAGATTTTGGACACTATATGAAGAGTTGTGCTACTTGCAAGGGGTACTAACGGTTGGCACAAAGAGGATTACAAGGACTTACCAGACGTCCAAGTTAAGCACTGACAGTACCATATGTGCGCACTAAGAGCAAGATTATGAGAAAATGTTCAATAAAATCTATACCAAAGGAGATGAACGTATCTTTCAAACAGTTTTCGTAAATGGAGAAAAAGTTATGGCACTATTTGATCAGGGGCTGAAGTCTCTCTGCTATCTCATGCCGAGTAGCCTACGCTACAGATATGGCTGTCCATAACAGAAACAACTGATTTAATCTTGGGAAATGGCAAAGTTACTACTTGCGAGACAAGCCATTGACTATGCACACATAATGCTGTCAGATAGAAGAGAAGTGAAGACTCACCTAATCGTTACTGACATGTCTCAGAAATATGATTTAATTATAGGTATGACAAGTCTTCTCAGTTTAGGTATAACACTCACTGGTCTGCCTAATGGGCTGGAGCCGAATAAAAGATCAGTCAGATGATAATATGTTAAAGATACCTAAACCTCGGAAGGTGAAGCAAAGGATATGATTCCGCACTTCACCGATATAATTATGGACTTAATTATACAAAACAGGAAGATTGCAATAACTGACTGGTGTATGTTTAAGATTCTCTAATAGGTACGTTAGACTTGACTTAACAAACGTCGACTTCTCTAAGTTAAAAGTGTCCTTCACATAACTACGTGAGTTGGAGACACAAAGACGTTGTCAAAACCCAAATCGAAGATTGGTTAAAACAGGGTCTAATTGAAATCAATTATGATGCAGCCCCAGTTAACTTAGCTCTCTTAGCGGTCGATCAATATAAATCTGATGGAACGTTTAGTAAAACAAGAGTAGTACTAGACCTGTCGCCAATCAACAAACTAATTCCGCAACATAGTTTTCCCTTACCTAAGATAAGCGAGAATACTACGCAAAATGGAGGAGTGCGACTATCTTTTCCAAGATAGACTTAAAAGCTGCATTCCATCAACTACAGATATATGAGCCTCATAGGAAATACTTTTCCTTTACTTGGCAAGGTAAGAAGTACCAGTTTAAAGGTGCACCTGAAGGCTTACACATGTTGCACCTTCTTTTCTTCCAACAAGTTATGATGTAACTATTTGCGGACCTGTCGTATAACGTATCAGTCTATTTAGATGATATAGTTATCTTTACAAAGACAGCACATGAACATGCTAAACTCGTTAAAGAAGTCTTAAAAGCGACTTAATCATGCTAAACTTAAGATTAACGAGACAAGTGTTCTTTTGCTAAAGATACTATACACTTACTTGGCTACAAAGTATCTGCTGCAGGGGTAGAAATTGATCCTGGCAAAGAAACAGTTTCTGTTGGATTTATCAACACCAATTACTGGAAGAGATGTGAACTCTGTGTGTGGGTTTGTTAACTTCTTCTCGGATTCAGTACCGCATCTTTCTCATTACTTAAAGCCTTTCAGTCACCTACGGCTGCACAAAGAACCTTTGGGAAAGCTTTGGACTAAAGAATGTGATGATGCATTTAAACTAGTCAAAAGTAAAGTAATGGACGCACCCATCATGCAGTACCCTGTGGATGGTGTCCCATTTCCAAGTAGCAACCGACGCTTCAGATCGAGCGGTAGGTGGAGTGCTTTACCAAACGATAAATGGTAAACCGCGCTACATACAATTCTTTAGCAAGAGTTACAATAAGAGTCAACGGAATTACCCTACCGTTAAACAAAGAGCTCCTTGCTATAGTTACTGCGCTAAGACAGTTTAAAGACTACCTTTATGGAGTTACTTTACTGTCGCCTGTCATCAAAGTCTTTAACATACTTAAAGATATGAACCCTGATTCACAGTTGGTGAGCCGCTGGCATGACATTATTGCCAAGTTCGCTTTTAATATAACACACATACCAGGAATACATAACCATCTTCCTGACATACTCTCTCGACTTGTGCCCGACTACCAGAAAACAGTCAAGGGGTTATTAGCAACCGATTGGATGCTAAATAAGAAATGGTTTAACCTCGCTCAATCACGATGGGGTCCATTTACTGTTGATATGTTCGCCGCAGAACATAACAAACAGGTTTCTGAATATAGGTCGTTGACTCATCCTAAAGGTGATGCATTTCAGCTTGACTTATCAAAGCATAATGCGTGGGCTAACCACCTTGTCAACTTATCGCACAGTTGTTAAATTATGTTAATATTACTAAATCTACCATTACGCTGTGTTGTCCCTTACGTAACTCCGACCCATGGATACGTGATTTAATCAATATGATACAAGACGAGCCTATCTATGTTGACCGTGAAACCCCGTGAAACCGACACGTTATTGTATCAGGGATCTATTCTATTAAAAGGACACCTTGAAACACACCATTGTTTGTCGCATCGGTCCTGCAGGTATCACTAAGTGGAAACCCTCAACCGAGTTCTTAGCTAAACTAGAGGAGTCTAAGGAGTTTGAACAAAAGCCCAAGACTAGTACAACACATGCACCCAACAAGAATGCAGTCGAGGTGATGCCGATTGAGACAGCATTAGATCGTAAAAAACAAATAACTCGCTAAGGCCATGAATCAAAGACTCAAAGCTCTAAGAGAACCTGAAGCTCGCACTCAACTTCTTAAAGCGCTGCTTAAAGAACAGCCAGGAGTTGCGAAACAACTGAAGAAGATACTTCAACAATCCAATGTTGTCAATTATGTATCTCAGGACTCTACCCTCCTGATACTGAGGTTGCCCTTTCCAACAGGACTATGGTTCATCCAGCCAGCGTTACGCAGAATCTGACTGACTTAGAGGAGCTCGAAAGTAGAGTTAAAATTATACATAATTTAACGCATCGAGCATATGAGCATACTTATAAAATGGCTATTCGTGCAGGGCTTGATCACCCGGCGCTGAAAGAAACCATACGTGAAGTATACCGACGCTGTACTGATTGTGAAAAGAACCAGATCAAGCGATACGGTTGGGCACCCCTAAAAAAAGTGTGACAGAAGACCAACCGATGCGCCGAGTCATAGTCGATTTGGTTAAACTCCCGCGATCCAAGCATACTGGCGATGTATATATCTGTCATTTCTTATGTGTGGCTTCGGGCTATAACTTGCTTTATGCAATACCGAACAAACGTCCACAAACAGTGGCAGAATTATGCTATCACGTCTTTAATGACTTCGGTTTCCCCGAGTACTATGTTCTGATAACGGTAGTGAGTTTTGTACCGACGTAATGGAGGCACTTATACTCGTATCAGGCATGACCCATAGGCGTGGTGTTCCTTACAAACCTCAAACGCAGGGTGCAAATGAGACACGTCATAGAGAACTTAAGAAACTCTTGCGTACCGCACTAGACGACGTTGAGGATATGTGGCCTTATCATTTGAAATGGGTTCAGACTCAAATGAATAACTGCATGAATCCTCAAACTGGAACACTCCCGTTTCACTATTTCTTTGGCCGCTATAGTAAATTACAAGCAACGTTTGATAAAGCTGCGCCCGAGAAACACGCTACCCCGTGGCTACAAAAGATCGAGCATATGCAGAACGTTGTTTACCCCTGTTTACTCGAGCACAAGAATCGCGTCCTACTTAAAGCGTATGACCGATGGAATAACACTAAGAACATTGTTCAGTTCAAAGTCGGCGATTACGTTAACATTATAAATCGAAACGCCAACGTTACCGAACTCTTACGAAGTGAATAACATTGATGGTACTAGCGCAACCAATCTAGGCACTCACCGTATCCCTACCTCCGAACTCTCATTCGCTCGCTCATTTGATTCTGATATACCAGTTATGGAGTCACAAGTCAAAGATATAATTGATAAAACATCCGAAGACGGTTACACTTACTACAAGACCCGTTTCATGGATGGGACAGTAGCTTGGCTAACCTCCGATGCATTTCGTGAATCTCGCGACTTTCTTCGTATCTTTAATAAGAAATGGAATAAGCGTTTACATAAGAACACACGAGATAAACGAAAAGGGTTTCCTCAGGTGACTACAAACCCTGACGGATCTGAAATTTCCCTATTTGCCACCTACATCCTACGTGACTAAACTTTCTGATCTGCTTACCAACAGTGCAGAAAATTGTTCAAACTTACTTACTAATGAAGAACAGCCTTTGGCTATTACCTTACCAAATGATAAACGTAAGGCGCCTACATCGGAAATGGTTACTGGACCAAATACTAAACGACATAGAGTACAACATGAGTCTTGAACTCGTACTTATAGGCACTGATCGAGGATATTTAGGCTCTTAACAAGAGGCAGTCCCGATCATTCTTACACAAGCTACCACTGCTAAATGCTAACTGACTAAATTGTATTTTAGTTTAATATAGTTTGAAACCTAGTAATTTCCATCGAAGTTTACATATATATATATAAATATATATGTATATATATGTATATATATATATATATATATATATATATATATATATATATATATATATATATATATATATATATATATATATATATATATATATATATATATATATATATATATATATATATATATATATATATATATATATATATATATATATATATTATTATATATATATATATATATATATATATACATATTATTATATATTATATATTATATATTATTATATATATATATATAAAATGTATATGTATTATTATATATACATAATATATATATATATATACATATTATATAATATGTAAAAAACGTGCTATTATTATTGTAATATATATATATATGGTTACATATATACATATATATATACATACATAAAAACAAACAAAACATATTAATATATATACATATTATATATGTTATTATATATTATAATATTATATATAATATTATTATTATTATTAATATAATACAATATATGATTTTTTATATATTACATTATACATGCATATACATATATTAATGCCACATATATATAAATAACACATAATCTATATTTTGGAATATTTTGTATGCATGCATGCATGCATGCATGCATGTATGCGTGATGTGTGTATGTATGCATACATTATCATCATGCATGTATACATGCAACATGTATATATATATGTATGCATATGCATATGAATATGTGTATATGCATATGCATATACATATATTCATATATACATGCATGCATGCCACATACATACACACATAATATTACATTACACACATACACATACACACACAACACACACACACAAACATCATCATCATCAATAATATATACATATATAATATACATATATATATATATATATATATATATATATATATATATATATATATATATATATATATATATATATATATATATATATATATATATATATATATATATATATATATATATATATATATATATATAAACACCAAAAATATTTTAAATTGGTTTTTTTTATCCCAAAAAAAAGAGAAAATGATGTAATATGTGTTATGTGTCTCTAGCTGGGAGGCTATGTATGAACAAAAAGTAAAAAACAAATATCACTCAAATAGGAATGTATTTTGGTTCCACAGAGTCCACGCAGCAATTTGTTTTAAATTGTTTTGTTACATAAAATTTGTTTCTTTAAAATATTAACATGCAAAATAGTCTAGAAATTTTGAACGTAAATTTGAATATTGCTATCAATATTTTTTTAACAAAGTATAGTATTTACTCTGTAGTCTTTGCCTGAAAAAATTAAATGAGAATTTATTTTATTTTATAAAATGACAAAAACGAAATTTTGTATATGCATTGCTGAAAATAGAGGTATTTTGCAGTTTGCACACAATTTTTTTTACAAAACGTGTTATTTTTATTATTCAAGTTCCGAGTTTGTATTCATATCATTTTTTAAACGTCTACAATAGCTCGACGCTCGTGGAGACGTGGATTTGTACCTGAAATGTGGAACGTGTTGGCGGGGCCAATATAAAGTATTTCTTGAAAACTGACACAAATACAAATTTGCTGATCTCGATCTGCAGCCAATAGAATTGCGCTAATATTGACGATGACTTGTAACTACTCTTATGTGAAGTTTTCAAGTTGTGAACACTAAAATGGTTCGATGCGACATGTACTGCTGTATCTGGATAGTTATAGAGGTGTGATATTTCACTCCTTCTGTGTAATGATATTTGATCGATGGATTATATTTCGCATTATTTTTTTGGTAAATCAAGCGATAGACTTATTTCGTTGTAGATGTTGGCAGTTGGCAACAAGGCGCTATATTATTGCCAGTAATTATATAGATTGTCCTTGTCGATAAGTCGAACATTCTACTTTTCGCTGCAAAACATGGTCTGTCCATGAGGCAATTGATAAACTATTCCAACAGCTCAATATTTCGATCACGAAATAACTAAACACTGTTTTTGGTATCAAAGATAACTCTGCCAGAATTGAAAGAATGTGTTATCTCGTTCTAATAAAGAAACAAATACTGGTTTCAAATTACCAGGTCAGATTCAACTATTCTATCTTAAAATGGAAGCGTTATACAAATGCCATAAATTAAGTTGCCATTGAAGATTTGCACATATATTACCTGATAAAAAGTCGTCTTGTATTTGTTCTGTACCTCATAAACACAGCAAATTACAAATTGGCTCTCAGATACACAGTTTTCACTTCAACACATCTATTAATATTCTAGCTTTTCCGCTACAAATAATGACACCCAAAAGTTACAACATAGTTGTTATGGGATCGGGAGGTGTTGGCAAGTCTGCACTAACTATACAATTCGTTCGCTCCGTATTTGTAGACGAGTATGATCCTACCATTGAAGATAGCTACCGCAAAACAATAACTGTCAATGGTAAACCGAAAATACTAGACGTTTTAGATACAGCTGGACAAGAAGAATACAATACACTGCGACCGCAATACATTCGCTCGGGTGATGGTTTTCTTATCGTCTACTCTATCACGGATAAACAAAGTTTCTTTGAGGCAAAGAAACTGCAGTCCGAAATTCTGAACACAAAGGTAGGTATCTTACAAATCTGTTGCTATGCAATTGGTCAACAGCAATCCCTTCTCGATTGAGATGGTTGTACGTATCAGCATACACAAAGTTTACTTTCTTGATACGGTACTGACGACTTGAGTGAGATTTTTTTTTATCATTTCGAGGCTCCTACGTACACCTCTCGTCTAAAGCCTTGTTTTCTGCCTATCCCATTGTGTCACGAGATACTCACTATATCACGCTCACATATAACCAAACAATATATTACTTCAACAGGATGCCGATCCAGGTACCATCCCCATTTACTTGGTAGGAAACAAAAAGGATCTGGGAGATATGCGTGCTGTGCCCATGGCTGAGGGCCAAGCATTTGCCACAGAGAGCACGATTGGATTTTTGGAAGCGTCCGCCAAGACTGCAGAGGGTGTCACAGAGATGTTCACTGAGCTTACCAATAAGATTGATGAGATGAGTTGCAAGCCTAAAGCTAATCACAAGCCCAAGCCCGTTGGCAAGAAAGAACAAGGGTGTTGCATAATGATGTGATACTTGGAAGCCATGTTAAATTAAATGAATGTCAAGTATCGCAGATATGATACAATGAATATGAAAGAATATTAAATAACAAGCATATATCGAGACCTGTACTTTTTTTGCCGTGTAATCAATTTATATTAGCATGAAGTATTAAATCATTAAATTTGCCTGTTTATTCCATATGTCGTTCACAGAACTCAACCCTGCCAAGTCCATTTGAATCAAGCTGCTGCGAAATGTTACTTTGAGAACAGTATGCCTTTCTCCTCCCATATCCTGGCACATGTCGTATCAACCGACTCTACTTGTCGGACGTCGCACTAAATATTTCCCACATGGCGATAAGTGGACAGCAGATATTGGTTTTTGTGTTGCTGTGCGTATGCACGAGCACTATAAAGGCCGACACACGAATAGGAATGGAAAACAGTGTCTACTATCGAGTGAAGACGGCTGCATATGCAGCGGATATGTGCTAGAAACTAGCCCGCTCCCAAGTGATAGAATTGTAATCGAATTTGACGTCGACTGTAGGTGCTTCGAAAACAGAACAGAAACAAAACACAGATGTTGCGGATGTTTCTTGGTCTTGCCATTTCCTTATTAAAGCATGGTTTGTCGAGTACTTAGGGACTGTTGTTGGTGACACTTATACTCTACGTCGTACCACGCAATTTCTCATAGCTCTCCAGGTTTTCTAAATTGGTCGGAAGTTTGTCAGATTTGTTCTTTCGTGTGATTATGGCCACCCAGCCGTCGGTTTCGGGCTGTTGAATGAGAAAAAAATGAACATGAGATAAATACACATGTAAACCCCCAGATTAATTGAGATTTACAACTGCATTTGTACTCACAGTTATAGGCATTCAAACTCGCAGTCACCTGGGACAAAACGTGGTATGAAAGAAAATTGTGAATGTTATCAACGTAGATTGCTATGACATGAGTCAAATACGGAGCGAGGCCAAGGTGAATATACAAACAAAGAATTGAAATCGTACACACATAATTTCATATCAACAGTGATACCAAACACTCATGAAGCCGCACACCCGCATACATTTGTATGATAACAAGCTCGCTACAGCGCTTGATCAGGTAATAGACTGCCTTCAACAACACTGACAGCAACATACCTTGTTCTTGAGCATTTGCAGATTGTCCATTAGACACGCATTCGCCTGTACGAGGGACCCCTTCACGATGCCAAGGATGTCGTATGATTTACCTAATGGTCCGATAAATACGTAAAAGCATTCTGAGACGAGAATCGTATGTTGTATTTGAGATAAATACGTAAAAGCGTGTTGAAAAGGGTATCTTTTATTTTAACTAAAGATGCATACGTAAAGGCATGTTGAGACGGGTATCGTATTTTGTACCTGAAGATAAGTATGCAAAGGCATGCTAAGAAGGCCGTGACACATGAGGATTGTGAGGAGTAATTGGATATTGTCTTGCAATAGCCGTGTAACAGACCCCCACGGGTTATATGAACGCATGAATTTTGGAATGCACACACGTGATAGGCACGATCGATATATGCACGCCAGTATCACGTCCTTACATATACTTATACACAGCGATGCGTAAGCCAGGGATATTTGCATATATTTTAGAACATTTGCATATATAACCATACAAGCACCCACGAACATCCTTGCCCTCTCAAATCCCAGAGCATGGTACACATGTGTCGACTTCCTACATAGATACGGGATCATAACATGGCCCAAATCGAGACGCATACACCAAACCAAAACGCGTGTGATGGACTTCACATTCTTCCAGCGTATTTACACCGTAGACTGGCTTCATGGGATATATCTTTGTGCAAATCCCCAACCATACTGGCTATTCTCTCATGATAATCACAGCATAGAACACACTACTAGTCGTGCTAGAGTGCGAAGCAGCACATCAATAGGCGGCCCCATTCACAAGTTAATGTGTAAACAAGTACTAAAGAGTAGCGTCGTGAATATAATCAACAGAGAGAGATATGTTCGAAGTTGACGATATCTCTGGATTTATGCCTGCCATACAAATTCAGCACAAGGAGGATGTCACCCCGAGATGATAGGGCAGATATACAGATAGGTATCTTGGGTAGTTACGCAAGAGCTCTGCACAGTTCTCAGTACAGATGTGCGTGTAAATACTCAATACTTACATACCATTCACAAGTTTGACGCGACACAATAAAGATTCAGGTGTGATTGTCTGCGCCCCGTGCTTCTTCTTCCCGGTCACCTGAGGAAGTATGAGGTACGCTTGCCAATCAGTTGAAGTCTCCAGACCCAGAACATGACAAAAAAAGCAGGCAGGTAAGGAATAAATTCACACTAGTTTTTCAAGTTTTTGATTTGAGCTTGAGCTCCCCCTCGAGAGCGAGGGGTTACTGAACAACCCGATCGGTGGATAATCGAACGCGCGTGTATTGTGAAGTCTGTACCATGCCGCACCCAGGGTTTGGTATTGGTTGCTACGTATTGCGTGACATCAATGGTTATTTTTTGTCGTGCATCGGTCTTTGAGATAGTTGGTTGCTACTGACCTGCTCCTTCTCGAAAGAATTCAGAACAATGCCGCTCCGGGCGAGACGTTTCGCCACATCCTCATTGAGTACGAATCGCAACATTCGAAAACACGCTCGTTCAGACAAAAAAACACCGCAAAAAAACGCGTGAACAAGGGAGAAAGCAGTATCCACATACGCACCCTTGCGAACTATCTGCAGAAGAAATGCACATAGTGGCCACCTACTCTGAGAAACGAACTATTTCGGAAGTCTACACTGTTAGAGCCCCTGTGTCTCTTGTGCAATACGATCTAGGGGCACCTATTCTAAGTACCTATCTACCATTTTTGCAGTAGATAGAGAATCTTACCTTGATATGCCTTAAAAGAGATTGGAAATGGGTGTAGACATTAGCTAGAAACTTATTACACAAGCCTTTTTTTGAATATATGTTACAGCAATGACGATTACTATTTACAAGCAATATACACCATCTCCGCATACCTCATTTTGTAACCTGTCATGCTCTCCGTCGGCCTTGAAGTCAATGGATTCGATTGGTGATGGGTCTACAACGAGCGGGTGGTAGCGCGACACACCCACGACCAACAGTCTGAGATGATAACAATGAGAACCGAAATAGTCAAAACACAAAGGTGCGGATGTGACTCACTGTACACTCTACGATACTTTTGCTAATAATAGTGTTAAAAAAGTGAAATCAACGAGGTTGCGAAGAGAATATCCACAATTCAGACCGCTAGAACTTATATACGGTCCTTGCCAAGTTATTGCGTGCGGATAGCAATTGCGCTAGTTTGAATAGCAAGGAAACGCAGCGCACAAGGTATATTTGGAATTCGATGTAAATCATTCCGCACCTTCCGAAGCACATGTTGACATGGAAGGTTCTACTAAAAAAGTTTCATTGCTATGCCCCTGCATGTGCAGTCTACACATGATACACACTGACTTAAGGACAACCTTGTTTTAAAAAGCATCTGACAATATGTATATTATGTTGTTTATTTCATACTGGTAGTGTGGAGTGTGTGTGCGCTGGGGAAGAAGGACGTTGGCCAGAGGTATTCAGCACAAAGATAGGAATACTATACACGCAGCACTTACGCATTGAAGTGCTCAAACACGAATTGGTCCTCTCCCGGCCTTCCATCCACATCTGGCAACATCGGATAAATATAGACATATGGAAAAAATCGATACTAGGCGTATGGACATGACCGACCTTAGAGATACGATTTATATAAGCGAAAGCTCATGGGAGAGCCGTCTCGGAATAACAAATGGATGAGAAAATCGAGAGGAGGAAGACGAGGATCAATGAGCAGGATCAGCCACCTTAACTGACAGTGCTGACAAGTACGCCGGCATGCTATCTTTGAGTGGAGAAGATATCGCAGCATACTGTATCACGTGTATATCAATAAATCATAGTCTAAATAATGGTACAATCACAGTTGATATTTAACAACACGACTGTATATATACATATGAATATAGATGAAAGCACGAGACACACATACTTGAACATGCATATATAGTATCGAATGTGTACATAAACCAAAACACTCGTTAACGAATATGGATATGTGTACTTCATACATAAACGTTTTACACTTGCCATCGCTCAGAGGTTTCTTCAGAATCCTTTAAAGTTGGTCTAAAACTACAGTTGCACACACTAGCACATGTTAACTAAAAGATATTTATAAAGGTATCACAAGTGAAGGTATACAGACTTGACTACGACAAATTGCTGCCGTATTAACGGAAAAGTACAGCAATCAGTCAAAGAAGAAAATTGATGATTATCAAAGTGTGTATACACCACGCTTAGTCGGTAGGATGTATATATATATATATATATATATATATATATATACATAATATATACACATACGTATATACATATATATATATATATATATATATATATATATATATATATATATATATATAATATATATATATATACATATACATACAAATATATATATACCTCATACACACACACACATATATATATATATATATATACATCATATATATATACACACACACACACATATATATATATATATATATATATATATATATATATATATATATATACTTGAATATTCTATTGAAGTATCCAGTCGTCAACTGAACATGAACACTTTCAAATCACTCACCGCATCTGTAGTACCGCGTATAGTATCTGTCAATTAAAGGTTTTAATGATAAGCTTTCATCTTCTGGTTTTGACTGATCTGCGTTGTGTTGTGCTGACAGTTTAACACCGTCCATATTTTCCATATCAGCCATCGCTACAAAATTAACTATCAGTTTACTTATGATACTATTTAATGCACCCAAATACGCAATAGTTGACACATACACATTCGTGTTATTATATCCTTGCGAGCACCAGATGATAGACTTTACAGCTAACCTTCATCTATGACTACAAGTAGCTACCTGCTGATTGTCGAGTGCGCTAAATAATGTGTACATATATATTATATAAATACATGTATGTGAATTAAAAAGTAATATATAACTTCTTAGGTTTTGTGAAGTTGCATGGGGTCTGTAAGGTTTTTTTTTCATCCAGGTTTGGCTTGCGTCAGTATTTATTAGGGGAGGCTATGTGATTTGTAGAAATATTCGCTCTGCATGTCTATCGACACGCATGTATTTAGGGTGAATATAGCGGGGGTTGCCAAATGTGTTTCCTTGCGAGTTGTTACGAAATAACTTCTCTTGATATATTTGAGATTCTTACCTCGACCATTCATAAATCTATTCAACCGTTCATAACCGAAGTTTAGCTCGCTAAATTCCAGGGCCCTTGGATCGTGGCCCTCTATGATGACCGAATGTTATATATTGGACGCAAATATCTATATGTATATATTGAAATATTCAATTACTGATCTTACTCTAGACGAATGCGAGTAGATGGTGTATGTATGTAGTTTAATATGAAAATTTGAATATATCTGCATTTCAAAGAATATAGAAATAGTATTTGCGTTTTCCCCTTTGTAAGTCTGAAGTGGTTGCATTGCGAAGCTACATGAAAGCTACACACATTTATGTAGCACATAGCACATACAAAGTATTAAAGTTGCAAGTGTTTTCACAACTACAATATTTGGAGATATTTTTAGCGCACTGTGCAATGATTGTGTGCTTCACGCTTCACACAAACACATGGTGTCACTTGTCACGGCCCTATCACACACGAGTTAAACTAAAAACAGGATCTCATTTTCTGTAGTTGTACAATCTCGAAAAGGTAAATGTACACAATACGGACTGTTTAAGTATTCAGAAATACATTACAACAGATTTGTATGCATATACACATACAAAGATCATACCTAAATACTTGTATATATACGTACATATACCCATCAAGAATATGACCCGAACTGATTTTTGTGAGTATGTTTGTCAATTTGAATGCAAAAATGAACCAAACGAGCTATACCACAACAAAACAGAAAAGTGAAGACTAGATTTTATATAACTTTATTACTTCTTCAAATAAAACTAAATGCGAAAGCCATCGCGCTGAAATCCAACAACGTTTCCCATTCCGAATTGCGTTGAGTACGATAGTAGAATCGTACCGCAAAAATGTTCGAAACCGACAGAAAATCGCTCCTTCAATACTAACGCAACCCAGTTGTAATATCCCCGGATACTAAACCCGAGACCTTCGAATAGATACATATATTCACAAGGCCATGCATAGTACAGCAACATATTGGCTAAGAACTTCCACAAACGCAATGAAAGATAAGGGACAAATCGATAGCAAGAAGAAAACAACGAAAACAAAACCTTGTGCATCAGACAAACGCGGGTTTTTAACCTACAAACTAAAGCGTTCCGATATGCCACAAGAGAGGAATGAATGCAACCGCACCAATAGCCTTTTAATTCACATTGGGATCAACCAGAATAAGCCACAGTTGTAATTAACATACAGCATTTGCCTTCCGTTCAGCAGTTCTTTCTTTCTAATGTATTTACACAATTGTTTAGTCTCCAATGTTGTGGATTATGTACAGGACTGGTAATATACTTTAGAAGAAATATCCCAATACTTTACCACCCGTGTGCTTACGACGAGCTTCCTCGTGGTCGATGATACCAGCGGATGTGGTCAACACAACGTATCCAAACTGACGAGATGGTAACAGATTGTTGGTCCAGTTATCAATCTCCTTGACGGTTACATCGAAACGAGGGCTGTAATTGTAAAAAATTGCATATATAAAGACAGATGAGACAAAGATATTCTTGACTATACAATTTTCAATACTGGTCAGTATACTTCAAAGACCTTCATAAGCAAACACAGGAAGAAGTGACAACAGATTGACTCAGACAGCCAAGGTGCAAATCAACATAGCCGGCAGGGCTTATCAGCGATAAAATGTCGCGAAACTGCATACGTTATCATCAGTAACAATCTGCAATCACTTCCCGTTCCAGATGCACACAACTCTCAAACTATAGATCCGATCCTTGCCTGATATAATGAGCGGAAGCATGCATTCGTATACAGACCATATTTAAAGCTCCGTGTATATTTCCTTGCGCAATGCATACCTGATAACTCCACACTTGTTAAGACGACCGTTAAGCTCGACAACAATCTTGCCGGCGCGGTGGTCATCAACGATCTCGAACTCGCCAATGTATCCGTGTCTCATCATGACGGTCAAAAACTTGACAATGACCTTGGATGAGGGGCGCAGAAGCACTTGACGCTTTCCACGCTTCTCGGCGTTATAGATATTGCGCAAAGCATCGTTCAATACACTCATACGAACCATGGTGACGGTTTTTGGGTTTGCTGTGGATTGTGATCAGAACGGGAATGAATGGCGCAAAAGTTTAGTTGGCTGCGTATATGCTGTAATATGTAGAACCGAGCTCATAATTTGCACAGCTTAGTGCTTGCAGCTATTATGGCATATATCATATATGATCTAGTTACTTCACAACTATTTTAAACAGAGTCTCTACTCACCTAAAGATGTAGAAAAGGAACAATTCTGTGTGTGCAGGGAGTGTTTTGTGTTTGTATTCTGTACATACAGAATTCGAAAACAATTTCCACATGTGTGAAGGCTGTGGCCTGTGAGCCGTGAGGTTTCACACCAGAGCCGGGCAGTGGCAGATAAAAATAAAAATAAAAATAAGTGCTGGTATGATTCTGTTTCATATTATATTCTATGAAGTACATATATTATCTTAAATTGCTTCGACCCCAAGTCCCCAACCCCAAGTGTATCTGAATTTGTTATATAATTAAAATCAAATATTTTAAATTACTGTATGTGTTGCAAACTCTCTCTGGGTTCTCTGTAAAAGACTCGGACGCCAGCGAGTCCAGTCACTGGATTCCTCTGGGGGTTGAGCCTTTGGGGACTTGGCGACTGGCGGCTTGGTCTCTTGGGCCCTTGCTTCTTTGGGGAAGTCGTGGGTTTTTATTATTGGAAATTTGAATCCTAGAGTCCCAGACTCCCAGTCCCAGAGCCGTAGGTAAAAAGCGCGGCAAAATTTTGGAAAGGTGACATATTTTGAAACTATTTGAGAAGTTCAGGCCCGCCCAAATAGTTTGTGCCAATGAGAATGCATCTAAACCCTATACCCTAAGTATGCCAAGCTGATGGAGTGATGATAGGTATTTTTATTTTTATTTATGTGGTTGGTACAATGCTTGGTAGTGGATCATGTACCACATAAATATATAACACCACTGTTGATCTCAACATCAACTGTAATAATTTGGCAACCGTCATACTCACGACCAAACATATACTACATACTGCCATACCCGTATTAGGTAGCTAGCCAAATACTCGAGCAGCAGCTACACTAAACAAGTCCTTGTATACAAGTCGGCGTCGCTTGACTATTAATTTGTAAATATGGCGACCGCTGAACCTAATGTCGAGGTGGATAAAGGGCAAATTTCCGACATATCCTCATTTCTGTTGGGTCTACCCAAGAATGCTGACACAACAATACGCATCTTCAGTAGAAACAAAGGTGACTACTATTCTGTACACGGGGAAGCCGATGCGTTATTTATAGCACAGCACTACTACCACACCATGGCAATTGTGAAATACTTCGGAGGTATGTCTTCCATCTAATATGTGTATCTCATTAGTGTCGGACTGAATATTTCTACGCTCAGCATTTATTTTTCTTT
Organism: Sphaeroforma sirkka; assembly: GCA_001586965.3. Classification (NCBI taxonomy): domain Eukaryota; class Ichthyosporea; order Ichthyophonida; genus Sphaeroforma; species Sphaeroforma sirkka. The sequence continues at coordinate 17,373 of LUCW03000132.1, forward strand.
CTATCTGAACATGCGTATACGTATAAATATACGTGTAGATTTATATGTTCATACGTTCATATATATATATATATATATATATGTGTGTGTGTGTGTTTGTTTATATATATATATATATATATGTTTGTATGTACCACATAAAGTTAAATAATTGTGTTACATATGCGCAATAATTTACACTTGTGGATAGCACAATGTGTATATTAGGTATACATATATATATATATATATATATATATGTGTATATATATATATATATATATATATATATTTATGTATGTATGCATGTAGGTATGTATGTATGTATGTATGTATGTATATATATATATATATATATATATATATATATGTATATATACATATATACATATTTGTATATATATATATATATATATATCTTTGTGTTTGTCTGCTCTGTCTCTGTATGCGTGCGTGTGAGTGTGTTTCTTTTCTTCATGCTTCTGTATTTGTGTGTGTGTGTGTGGGGGGGTAATATGTAAGTTGTGTATTTCATTGTATTGCCCACTGAACGAATAGTATAATGTTTGTATACTGTGTTGTTTGATTGTCTGCTGTCTACGGGCTTGGATATTCTGCCTTTTTTGCGAAGATTGTGACAAGTTGGCTGTTCCTTAAGGAGAAGTTCTTTATATCGAAATGGATTTGCTTATTCGCATGTGTGGTCCATCGTCTCGAGTGAGTGTGTGTGCGAATATCCTTGTCGAAGCTATGTCACTGCATGCCAATACATCCATAAAAAAATATATGGAGGGGATGTGTGTTTTGTCTTAGATAGTGCAACCATTGAGAGGCCATTTATTCTCCGTTCATTTTCTCACAACAAATATCACATTGCACTGAGGTTCAGTCGTTGATTTCGATGTCATTGTGTGTTGGTCTGCCTGCAGGTAAGAAAGAACCCTTTGTCAACATGAGTCAGATGATGTACGACTCTGTCATCCGAGACCTGCTGCTCGTGCGGCAGTACCGCGTGGAACTGTACGCAAAGGAGGGTAAGCAGCCGTGGACACTGCACAAGAAGGTATGATCTCGACAACAAGCGTTTACGTTCTAGCGGTGCAAATGTAGCACACAATAGTCTAAGTCTCATTCCGAGAGGATGTAGGTATCTATAGTCTATCTTAATGTGATTGCACCGCTGGTGTGGCAGTGAAACGCAGTGGCAATATAACCTATAGTCAAAAATGGTCTTAGGTTTTGTTCAGAGAATGATAAGGTATGCGTGATCGTTGTGGGGTCTTCGGTGGTATTTGCACAGCCGGTAATGGCAGTGAATCGCAGTGGCAAAATATGCTTTTGTTGTGGACATAATATTCTGTCAGTGCTGACTAATAACTCGACCTATCAAGCTGTTTTAGTAGTCTCTTTCTGCTTCCATTCGATGGCAGTGTTGACTGTAAAATGTATCACTATGTTCGACGTGTTTTTGCCACAACTCGCGTTAAACCAATTTGTAGAAATCTGACTACGACAGGAAGTATACTAAACTGGGCAATTGCCTTATAGGTTGATGGGGTGGCAATGCTACATGAATAGTTGATCCTTTCCGTCATCAAGAGTGTCACACATATACGCAGACAGTTGTACAATTGTACTAATTGAAAATCTACTAATGCTGCATATTACACGCCCGCCATTCAGGGTACCCCAGGGAATCTGCAAGACTTCGAAGACGAGGTGTTTGTGGGGGGCGGTCAGTCCAATTCTGCTGTAGTCGTTGCGGTCAAGTTGAAGATGAAAGATGGCATCAGGGTGAGTTATTATTATCTGTTAGTCGTGATAGTTGGTTGAACTGGTTTGTACGCCTTGCTGTAGCCACATACTTACATAAGTACAGCTTGGATATTCGCACGAGACCACTAAATACTTCAGTGTTTAAATACGTATCACTTTCCTACTTGTGATGAATTTCCTGTATGATTTTGAACTCGACTGAATACACGCCATGATATGTCAGCTTCTAACACATAAAACCTCATATTGTTCTATTTCTCAATTTTTTTTTCAGACCGTCGGTGTGGCGTACGGAGACGCCACTCAGCGCAAATTGGGTACGTGCGAGTTTTTGGACAATGATCAGTTTTCAAATCTGGAGGCGCTTATAGTACAGTTAGGGGCGAAGGAGTGTTTGCTGGCTACCGAAGCAAACAACCCTGATTACATAAAGATGGCGAAGATGATTGATCGCAGTGGCATGATGATCACAATCAGGAACACAACCGAATTCAGTGTCAAGAACATCGAGCAGAGCTTGGACAGGTAACGGTTGCGACATGCAAGGGGTGTTTATATGTTAGTGACATGAGGAGGCGATGGCACTGTGGGTCTGAGTCTAATTTGGCCTATTTCAAAGTCAACACGAATGTAGCGCATGGTGGGCGGAGGAGTGAATGTGTAGTAGGGTCTGAATTGATCTGCAACCCGTACAACCTACTGGTTGTATCAATATGGTCTGATTTCCATTCAACTGTGAGTTTTGTATGTATCTACATGTACGACCACCTCTTTAATAGTAAGAATGTTACCGAGCTGTGCAGGATATACTGAAAGGATTTATATCTCCGACGCCGGGTTTATTTTGACAGTATCTGTGCCGAAGTAAGATCA
>LUCW03000132.1:25000-77500 GCA_001586965.3 Sphaeroforma sirkka
GAGAAACAACAAAAAGTACCGAACTATAGAAACACAAAAGAGTGGTGTGCGCTTTATCAGTAACGACCTCGCCCGACTGAATGAGCGCCATCAGTCGCTGCAGTTGGACTACGAAGAGCGTCAATCAGGCCTCTCGGAGGAGGTGCTGGGCATCGCAAGTATGTGTGTGTGTACTTGTGCATATGTAGTCTGGCTGTATATTTTGATATTTGGCTGGTTGTACTATTGTATGTGCGGGTTTTGTTGTGAATGTCCTAGACCGTTGTGTAGGACAGTATGTGCCTGGATGTGTACTGCATATTTATTCGGTGTATGTGTGTCTTGAGCCCTGCGCATGGACTACGAGGAGCGCTAGTCAGTACTCTGAGGAAGTGCTGAGAATTGCAAGGATGATTGCGTGATACTTGTCTACGTAATTGTATGTGTGTACATTTAGTTTTCCTTTACATGATATAGGTCATTGCATTCTTAAGTTTGTGCTTGTGTGTTCTTCTGCCTATCTCTTTGAGCGCAGACGTTTGCGTATTTGTGAGGCACTGTTAGGTACTGCGAGTTTGCGTGTGTATGTGTGCACGTGTATGTGTTTGTATATATACATAGTCGTAGGTCGTTGCTTGTTCTATCATGTGCGCGTGTGTGTACTATATATATATATATATATATATATATATATATGTGTGTGTGTGTGTGTGTGTGTGTGTGTGTGCATGCAAATACGAATATGTTTCATACATACCAGGACTATCAAGAGCAACACTGTACCGCTAACCTGTACACGCTTCACCTTGTGCATTCAGGTGGCTATGCTGAGCCCATTGAACGACTGAATGATGTGCTGGCTAACATTGACGCCTTCATCAGGTATGCTTGCACCTATGGTAGGTCTCAAATGTATCAATACATCAGTATATGTATATACTGGTCATTGTACACCATATATATATATATATATGTAAATGTATATATATATATATATATATATATATATATATATATATATATATATATAGAGAGAGAGAAGAGAGATGTCAAAAATATATACAGATAGATGGGACGGATGGAGACATATGTTTATATTTATGTTATATTATATATGTATATGTATATATATATATATATATATATATATATATATATATAATATATATATATATATATATATATATATATATATATATATATATATATATATATATATATATACAATTACATATGTATATTACATATATATATGTACAGCAAGTATATATATGCAATATAATAATACATATTATATATGCATAACCATAATATATGTATACATATACATGATAATATTATTATTGCAATATGTAATAATATGCATACATATGTAATATATATTATTGACATATGCAATGCATAATGACATACATATAATACATATATATATATGGAAATAATAATAACAATATCATGCCATCATCCATCCATCTCATATCTCTATCATCCATATATGTATATAATATATGTAATAATAATAAACATGTATCCGTACATACACATGCAATATATGTAATATTATATATATGCATTATATATATATAATATACATAATATATGTGTATAATATAATATGGCATATAATATATTTTATATTATATTATGTTTTGTATATGTATATAGCGTAATATGTGTAATATATATAATATGTGTTATACACGTATGCATAATATATTATTATATACATATATATGTGTACATGCATATATATAATAATATATGCATATATATATATATATATATATGTGAATATATATATACATATATATATAATATATATATATATATATATATATATATAATATATATATGCAATATATATATATATGTATATATATATATATATATATATATATATATATATATATATATATATATATATGTATATATATATATATATATATATATATGTCTACATATTTTCATCATCTCTTTAATGCACTGACCATCTCCACATTCTTCACTTACTCCTCTGTATAGCTTGGCTGTGGTCTGCAGCAACGCCCCTGTACCATATGTGCGACCGTTAATCCACGAGTTGGGTACAGGCAAGATAGTACTCAACGGCACGAGACATCCGTGTCTAGAGATCCAGGACGATGTGTCATTCATCTCCAATGACGTCATGTTGAACAAGGGTATGTTGAGATGTGCTTGTCTGAAGTCGTTGCCAGATTTACCGTCGTATGTTGGTGACATGAATACATTTGGACTTTTGTTTAGCCAAAAGAACATTGTTGTGTATTCTGTTGGGTTTTATAGATATTGGGTTGCTGCTAGTAATGTCTTTTTGTATATGTGTGTGCGTGCGTGTGTGCGGGTGTGTACACACACACACATATATATATATATATATATATATATATATATATCTGCTCAATTCTTCGTAATTTACAGGCGAGTCGTCGTTCACCATCATTACCGGTCCAAATATGGGAGGCAAATCTACCTACATTCGTCAGGTGGGAGTTGTGGTACTCATGGCTCAGATTGGCTGCTTTGTACCGTGCGATAGCGCCGAAATCTCTGTCTGTGATAAGGTTTGTCTGAAGAAATACAGTCCATCTCCCTGGAACTATAAATAGAATATCTAAAAATAGAATATTTTTGTGTTGCGATGTAATATTAACCAGAAATAGTTTCGCTAGATTAGGTTATCCGACCCTCAGCCTGTGCAATAGATTTCTTGTAGCCGTTTGTGCATCTGCCAGTGTATGAACCCACAATCAGCACAAACCGCACACATCGACCTCGACATGCCTACATATGAATGTGCGCATTTGTACGTATATATCGTAAATCTGGCAAGAGCTTATACTCAGACGTATCACATAAATTAGTGTATGTAGCTTGTTGCTATATGTTCTGAGTGGAACACCATGTGTTATAAAACAGGTTTAAGCACACTCTTCGTTGCATGGCACACGAACTTCTGCCACAGTAGCGTAGGTAGGGTATGAACCCGAAATGCGTAAAAGTCATAGCTACGCTTCCGTATCATCTGATGAAGATGTGCTGTGGGGGTGACATCCATGAAGCTGTGAAGGAGAACAATTCCTCCGTACCAAACAGTCGTACAATGCACAACGTAGCCCTCAGACCCTTGTTGTTTACTTGTGGTCCGCTTTTCTACTGTCTTCGTATGTCTGAGCAGATCTTAGCACGAGTGGGTGCGGGCGATAGTCAATTGAAGGGCGTCTCCACATTCATGGCGGAGATGCTGGAGACGGCATCCATCCTCAAGGTATAACAGTACAGTACACCCTGCACGGTGCATGTTTGGTACTCATCTATACTTAGTCGTGTCTGTGGGTTTCGGAGTTTTGAACTACAGGATACTCAACAACAATACACCGGGGGATCGGTCGCATGATTACGCAGTCCCGTATTTCTGTACATCCAGTCTAAAAGACCATTTTGGGACTATTGTGTACTCACGCTCCTCGTTTGGTTGTGGTGTATGTTTGTGTGATCGGTCGCATGATTTCGCAGTCCCGTATTTCTGTACATCTTGTCTACAGGTTTTGTTTGACGGGTATTGTACCATGCACAGCCTTAGGGTTTTGCAGTCGTATGACATCGTGTCTTCAGTCTGAATGTTTTCTAGCCTTGTGCATATGTCTACCCGAACTCCCACACATAAAACACTACTCGTCATCTCACAATCCCTTCTCTCGTATCGATGTACGCTCGGTCGGCTACTAAGAAAGTCCAAGTGATCATTGACCATCTGTGTGGATGTGCTGGTAACACGTACTACCCACCTACAATAATTAACTCGTGTGCTCGTATTCCATTCTCTTGTATCAATCTACTCGCAGTCGGCTACCAAAGATTCTCTGGTGATCATTGATGAGCTGGGCAGAGGAACATCGACATACGATGGGTTTGGCCTCGCCTGGGCGATCTCCGAGTATGTGCTTCTGCGTATCGTTGACTGAGGTCAAACCAATGTATATCCTCGTACAGTGAGTTGGAACACGTCCATAGTCCCATAATATATATATATATAAATATATATATACAAACGTATTCAAAACAAATACCTGCATCCACTCCCCAGGCACATCTGTAAGAAGATCGACTGCTACGCGCTGTTCGCCACCCACTTTCACGAGCTCACACAGCTAGCAGAGGAGGTGCCGTCTGTCTGTAACCTTCACGTCTCTGCGATAACATCCGACCGTTCTCTTACATTGCTGTACAAAGTCAAAGAAGGAGTGTGTGACCAGAGTTTCGGTATACATGTGGCTCAGCTGGCTAAGTTCCCAGCCAAGGTTATCGAGGTATGCAGGTGTACGTTTGCCATTAGTTGTTTGCTTTGCAGGCTCGTTGTTCAATTGTCAGTCCAAGCTTACGCTGCCTACTTTTCGGTGGTGTCGATGGAGGAAAGCCTGAGAGCAGCAGATTGGATTCTCATTGTATTGTCGTCGCTTGCGCGGTGGGCTGTGCGTGTATACATTCTCTATAGATGGCAAAAAGGAAAGCCAGTGATCTGGAAGATTTCAAGGGTGATGGCGAGGATGAGGACGAGGAGGCTGCGAAGAGGTTTAAGCTGGACAGAGAGGTATGTACAGGCATTTGTATAATATGTACACAAATTGTAGGCCCAACGTGTGTATACATTCTTAAGCATGTCCATATGCACATAAACATATATTCGGGGATATATATATGTGCGAAAATCCCCCCAATACCATGGGATAATAGTTTTAAATTTGAATCAGTTCGATACTTAGTATACATGTGTATTTGTATACATATGGGTAGTACATGCTCAGTTGCGTAAGTACTACTCATACGATGCTGCCCAGCATCTCCAGATTCCTTTCCCTGGCCAAAATATACTAAGTAGCCCTCCATGTGTGTTTATTAATCCGGCTGTATCTGACAGGAGAGTGATAGGCAAGTAGACCAATTCCTGAAGGACGTGAAGGCTTTGCCCGTGTCAACCATGTCACCGGAAGAGACAATGGAAGCCGTGCAAAAGCTCAGGCAAGAGTTAGAAGCCAAGAACAATCCGTGTATAAAGAAGTATGTCTAAGCTTTGCGGGAATATACGTACATGCACCGCGTTTATGTTCTTGTTCATCCAATGTTTTGTTTTTATTGAACATTAGTGATTACAAATCAGAGAGTACGTACCCAAATACGAGAGAGTATGTATTCTGATCGTGCGACGAAGCCCTTTCACATGCAGTGAGTAAACGTTCCTAACCGCTCGTGACGAACACGTGTGTTGGAGCCTGCCCCTGATAGCGCTCTCAACACGCACACCATCCCTAAAAGCGCAGACACTCAGCGACTGCAAAATGTGTATCCGTCTGACCAATGCATCTGCGACTTTCCATTCCCTCACTTTGCAGATTGATCGAGGCCGCTTAACTAGCCGGGTATTGAAGTTTACCGAAGCAATGCAAGTGTTACGTCTCAAGGCGCCTTGGACGTGGATTTATAGGTCTAGTAGAGACATGTGGGGAAATAGACAACATGTGTAAAGTGCATGGGAGAGATTGTGCTTAGTCCGTGCGGGAGGGGCGTGAGACCAATGCCAGGTACGATGCTGGGGTGCAACGAATACTACATGTGGTCAGACGTCTGAGTGACGCAGAGGGTCTGTGTTTTATGTAAAATAAGGCGAAAGGGTGTGGATTGCGCGTCTTCGCCGTAGGTAGGTGAACTCCGCTACTGCCGTTAGTATAGTTAAAAGTTATACGCCCCGTCGCCCCATTGACGTTTTATTGGCCGAGTGTCTGGGGTAGCGCAGGTACAGATGTTTGTTATATAGGCGTGGCCCAGGCCATGACATTTGCCGACAAGTCTTGCAGCTACGTGTAGCTCGAACGTGGGGAGAAGATTCGTGTCTGCTGCGAGAGCACCCCCCACCCGCACACGCGCCCGCATGGCCTACCCAGACGCACAGTACGCAATGCGAAGGGCAATGCTTGTACGTAGTCACATAGTGTGTCATCTTTGGGAGAATGAGGAATTGATGGGTTGGTGTCGGTCAAGTGGATGGTTGACTGGCGCGACGTTTGTTGCGATGAGGGATCAGTAAATGGGAGGTACAACGTGTGGAGACGATTAAGGGTATTTAGCTGAAACCCTAATGTTCGGAGAGGCTTTTTGTAGTTACCATCACATATGGGGTCTCGGCAGTCAAAGGAGGTTTAGATGCGTAGATTGATCGGCGACTGAACGAACAATTAAAATCACAAGTCAATCCATCAAGATCTGCTGAGCAATGGGCCTGTGATAAACTCTTTTTTAAACGTGTACTCTAGATTACTCCGTACTCCACAGCGTAACCTTGATGTAGACTGTGCTATGTATATACATAGCCACAACTATCTGTGCAAATTGTGTTCAAATCTATCGAGGTATGACTCCGAATTATTTGAGTGTTTGTTTTAAACATGATGTATCGGCCCGGGACAATGTTTCGGTTTCATATTTTTGTATTCGGGGAATATCAGTACCTGATATGTCTAAACAACACAAGGGTAAACAAACAAACAAACAATTCAATATGAGCAGTACCGCGCGATGTGGCATTTCTACTAGGTGGGCTGCATCAGGAACTGCGGTCAACGAGACACTCGTCAACTAAGGGACTGTTCCGCTCGACAGAGATGTGGATGGCTATCTGAGTCGGTGGGAAACCAATGAACCAGTGGTGATATTCGCAAGCTCGCATGTATTTGAAGCAACCTATCCTATCTAGCCCAGTCACACGTAGACCTCGACAGTGTGTGTTAGCCGGATCGCATGATCTTAACGCAATGAATAATATATTCGGCCTGCAACAACCTATACTTAAACGGACTATACCTTAAGTATACCTGACCGCTAGGTTTAGGGTTTAACCCCTTGATATGCAGCCATAAAAATTGAGAGCTGAAATGCCCCTGCAACTACGACCAGCTTGTTAGCCGCCCGACACCCATTCTGAACGTGTCTGCGACCACGCTTACAGAGTTACTCTAATGATCGAATAGTACAGATACATCGATGCAATCAAGGTATGGTGGAACATAAAGGCCACAGACAGACCTTGGCGTTGCGTATCATGAGAATAAGCATCCACGGCGACGCTGGCAGCTGGTCATATCAATGAAAGCACGTGGCGCAACAAGGGCAATGCGCCTGAGACACGGTAAGTTACTCAATACGGCAACCAGAGCGATCCACGAGAAAACAAAGTGCCTGCCTTGTCCTCAATGCCACACTTTATAGTAAAGCCTACCACCAATACACGCTATTGACAGGTAGTTGGTGTATGGCTAGTGGTATGCTGGATGTGTGTGAACGTATGTCATATGTAGCTGCACAGTGAAACCTAGCCCTTGCGTGCATAATGCCACTTATCTGGTGCTGAGGATAAGCATCTTATTCCGGCAATGGCTCGTACGAAAATATGCAACATCTCTATATCAACCATCCTCGCGAAAAGCAAAAATACGTCGACCCTGCTTGCGCAAGATAACAATAACTCTACAGACATGAGACTAGCAGTATGTGGGTCTGAAATCCCGAGGCCTATCACGGCCCCTTTTCATATTTTGTTTCCCATTCCAAAAAAAAATTAAGTGGCGCCAGAGTAAGCGCATTGCTACTCAGCGTCGGTTTATCTACAGACTGAGATCAGCTGTCTGCCTCTGCCACTTTCTGCGCCGTTCAGCGAGTTCAGATTGCGTCTCAATGAAACTCGCGAACCATCGGTGAAGCAAAAAAAAAAAAAGAGGGGGTGGGGGAGCAATCTCAGGGGGGGACACATATCCAGCCCCCACCACTCGCAGAGCTATCTCCGCGCAGACACCGTCTTGGGCTTGAACTTGGGTATGTAGGTCAATTTCTCGTCCTTCGACATGAACGGATTAGACAGTTCACCCGCATCAGCCGTATTATCGGGCCCTACCCACTGCCTGCCCTTGCGCGTGCGCCAATCCCCGCCACGGTAAGAGTCTCTGATCATCGCGACGAAATCCAGCTGTGCCTGAACCACACTCGGGGGAAACATCGCGTCTCTGTGTACGATTTCGCTGGCGGGAGGTGCACTGACCTGTACTCGGCTGCCAGCGGGCACTTGCAGGGCTACCCACCCAAGACCCAGCACAACCATATCCTGGGCATCGGGGGACAGCAGCTGAAAGTTCTGTACTTTCGCATTGCTCAGGTCTACTACCACAGAATCGTCGGGTACGTACTCGTAAGTCCCTGTCCCGTCCTTCTGAGTGTCTACATCGCTATGCCTGGATGTGCCTGCTATCGAGATAGCCTCCGCTTGCACAGACACAGGGCTGTACCAGACCATTGATGGCTCCTCCGTAATCTTCCTATCAGGCAAGTGTATGTCGATACTCAGAGGCAGGCCTGGTACACGCACTCGCACACTACCTGCAGGCGGACGATGGTGCGGCTCGCCTACCTCACATTGCGATTTACCTACCTCTACCCCACTGACCGTATCCGTGCCACACACGTTTAAAGGCATATGCATGTATTGTTCCGAACTTCGGGGCCACGGAAGGATTTGCGGTTCCAGCATAGTGGGAAGGATGGGCGGGATGTCCCATTGATAGGTGCGAGGAAACAGACCGGGCGTGTCGAACAGAGCGTGCTTGTGACTGTGGAAACACGGGATACGTGTGGTCATAAGCGTGGTACCAGCTAGATGGGAGGTGGTGGAGAGACTCCTCCGCACACGCTCTTTGCGATGGGCTTCCTCGCCCACAAACAGGTTTATATTGAGCATGCGCTGTGCAAAGGCATTGACCAGCGTGGATTTACCGACATTCGCATTCCCCATGACGTACACATTGCGTCCCATGAGGTTGTCGCGTATGCACTGCACCAGATTGTTTATGCCACTGCCCCGTTTGCCCGAGAGCAAGAAAGTCTCCTCATACGCCACACGCGTGCCTCTCTCCCGCATCCGGCTCTGGAAGTACTCTCGCAGGTGCCTGCCCTGTGTCTCGTCACTGATATCAAAGGGCAGCAGATCACACTTGGTCACCACAAGGATTACCGGGTGTCGGTCAATGTACGTGCGCAGATTGCGGATCAGGGACCCCTCAAAGTCCGTCGCATCCACCACTAGCAGCACATACGCCCGCAACTCCTTGGCAATGACCGCTACCTCCTTTTCAAACACTGTTACATGCGTCCTGTCCTGGGGAAACGCATGTCTCCGCACATCTGCGACACTCCCGGCCAACTGGTCTCTTTTCCGGGCCTTTTTCACGGCCACCCGTGGCCCACCCTTGGCCTGCTTGTCCGCTATAAGGGTTCGACACCGCAGACACAGCCCCATTCGATAGAACCGAGCCACCCGCGTGCTTTTGATGATCTTTGAGGTCACACTCTCCTCCAGTCTGAAGGCTATAATACCCCCACACCCGTGGCATATATTCCCGGCTTCTTCAGCCGCGCCTGCAACCATGAACCGCTCGCGCAACTCTATCTCGGGGGAGAAACGCTCACCCCGTTCGTTGTACTTCACTACAGTCAGAGGACGCCCTGATTTCAACGCCTTTAATCCTCTGGATACAGTGTTTCCGGTATCGGTCGAGTGTATGGTGTTGTCGGCGCTTATCCTATCGAGCCCTGTCGCGTCTTGGTGCGTACCTTGCTGCGCCGCTCGTTCGTACGCAAGGTCCACGTCGTGCCTTCTCCGGTGGGGTGACCCAGGTACAACTGTACTGTTCCTACCACCCTCCTCCCTAGTACCAGGTATACTCCTGCTACTGTTACTATCGACTGCACTCGTGCCGCCATCGAGGGCTTCTCCTCGCCTCACTGGGTGTATCCGTCTGTGTGCATGCGTTGCGCGTGCGTCTGTGTTATGCTCAGGCGCCTTATTCGCCTCCCTCACCCATTGTTCTGATACAATATCGCGCATTCGAGAGTTTTTCTTTGACTCGCCAATAACATCCCGATTTGCATCCACAAAATCTCCATTTGCACCAATTCTATCCCGATTTCTGATCGTACGAGCGTCCCTGTTCGTCACAGCAAAATCACCCCGTACATTGCGTATGCGTATGTCTTTCTCTCGCTTTTCTCTCATATAAGCAGCCTCCCTATCACGCGCAGCTGCTATGACCCCTTCCCGTCCTCTAAGCGTTAGCCTCGCACGCGTCTCCATCTCCTGCTCTTTGAGCTCACGTCGTTTCTTATCGATGTCGAAATTCGGGTCGAAATCGTTCCCAAACAATGACCCGAAGTTGTGATTGCGACAGACGGCACGTTGAACTATGTGCATACACTGCGGTGCCGTTCTTGTGCAGGCGAGTGTGTGTGTATGTGATGAGAGATACGGAAGTGCACTCGCATGGGATAGACCTGCACGACGAGACACGAGAGATCGGTTGTGCAATCTCAGCAAGGACTTCGGCGCCTTTGTGCCGCAATGACGGTTCATAGTGTGTGTGGGTTGTTTTAAAACCCAACTTCCCGTAGCCATCGAGACCCGACAAGGACGCGCAAGGCACATACGCACCCACATCTTGGCAGTGTAAAGTGGGCAATCGGATGCAGTTGATGGGAGTGGGCTTTACGCCAATACATCGATCTATCTATAACTTTAATTCGTGCTTGATCTCTGGGCAGAGATGTTAGTATTTGGCCTGGTACATAAGCCCTTAATTACTGGTGCAGTATGTTCTGTACTGCTGTGTTGACGTGAAACTGAATCACAGTTTAACTGGATGACTATTCTTCTCTGTGAAGTCAGTGCGTGAGAGGTCAGACTGGCACACTTTACATTCGCATCACACTACGAGATGAAAGTAGCACTGGAGTGCAGATAGCTGATTTATAGCAAAGCATAGAGCATGGCATACTAAGGTATATATCGTCAATAGACTTCTCGACAGAGGAGAGAGGCTATGGACACCCCAATACTAAGACATGCAGCATAGCAATAAGCATCACACGATGCATATTGTGGCAGGCGGCCACATGAGATATTCGATACAGAACAGTTCACTTTGCCGACGAAATTTTAACTTTCAGCCTCCAGGTTTCTTCCAAGTTCCTTCACGAACATATTTTTTAAAACGAACATATAAATAAATAAGTATTCTCAACAGCATAGTCTGTATTGTCATACGCGTAAACAGCTAGCTATCACTGTGTGTCTGGTCTGTTGCACTGTTACACCTACGACGTATACTCATATGATAGTATCTTGTATTTAGAGCGAACGCACATAGTGCATGCTCACCATTTAGCATTGGGCATTAGAATTTATATATATAAATATATTGAATTTAGAAACTCGGCTAGTTAGTACTTGGACTACAAAATAAGTTCAATACATACCATACTGCCATATAGAATAAAGTAAGAGAAGTAAAGTATGAATGCGCTGGCCGACTATGCAGGCAGCTCGTCAGAAAGCGATGGGGAAGGTAGAGCCACCAAACAGACTAAGTCAGAGGAGAGGTCACCTCCGTCAACCCACGTGCCCACTAATCTGAGTGCATTAAAGAAGAAGATGCAGCTTAATGTAGCACCCTTAGTGCATGCTAAAACAAATGGCCGGTCCATAGTACCAGTTGATCCGCATGCCAAGAATTTAGGATACAATCCCAGAATCGATGAAATGTACGGGCCTATTGAAGGGCCTACAAACCCCAACAAGACCTCACAGGAAGCAGCAGAAAGGAATATAATCAGTGGGTATGTGGAAGATACCGGTATAAGTGACTTCGCATTCGAGGAACAACGTAGAACGTTCCATGCGTATGGGTATGCATCGAATCCCTCGGCTGGTGCGAGTGTGGTGGGCGATAGGAAACGCGCGGAGAAGCAACAGAATGCAACTGCGTTTGAAGGTAGGTGAACGTGTTGTGACAATCCTCTCGCATCCATAGATGTCACCGTGTGTGTGCCTAGACTTGAAGTGTAATATCCGTGTGATTAATAGGTCAAGAAATGTATAAGTACGGCTGCGAACACTCCACACAGCCATAAGCGTGTCAGTCATTCTATTGCGTTCTATTGTGATGGAGCCGTGTGTTGAAGAAATCGTGATCTCTTTTGCGCGAAATTGCTATGAGAGACATATTTTAGTCATAATTTTATGCATATATGTATATACATGCATAAAGACAAAATTATGTATATATATACATCTATTTATGTATTTGTGTATGTATGTATAGATGTATGTATATATGTATGTAGGTATATATGTTCATATATTCGTATGTACAAATGTATGTATGAACGTATGTGTATGAAAATATACATATATATATATATGTGTGTGTGTGTGTGTGTGTGTGTGTGTATTTTTTACGTACGCATGCATGTGCATATATATATGTATATATATAAGTATATATATACGTATATACGCATATATATAACCAGATATATATATATGTGTGTGCGTGTGTGTGTGTGTGTGTGTGTTGCATATATATATATATATGCAAGAGTGTCTCATCCTGTTTGCGTGTCCATGGGCGTGTGAGTGTGTTGATCCAGGGTGTACATAGAAAATATATATATATATATATATTACGTGTGTGTGTATGTGTTATGCATTTATTTATGGACGTATATATTGTTATATATCATGTGTATGTGTCTGCGTGTCTACATATATATATACATATAAAGTACATATTTATAATATCTATCTAAGGTATATATATATATATGTATATAAATATATATATATCTGTATATATATATATATATATATATATATATATATATATATATGTATGTACAATGTGTGTGTGTATCTATTGTATGCAAATGTGTGTTTGTGAGTGTTAGTGTGTTTCGTTTATATATTTATATATATATATATATATATATATATATATATATATATATATATATATATATATATATATATATATATATATATGGATATGGATGTGGATATCGAGTAATATAGATTTAGATATAGATATGGATTTGTAAATCTATATCAATTGAATACGCCACTGAGTTTTTGACAACGCATCTCATTCTGCAAATTGTATGTGATCCATACCCACATTCGAGTGTCATTGTTGAATTCGGTCGCAATGACACCCACACGTTGCTATGTGTGTCTATGTGCATGACTGTTTGTAACGTGTAGACTTCACCAGTACATGACCAGTGTGTATTTGTTCTGGGGTTCGCGTGCTGAGGTGTGTTTATGTTCTGTGTCCAGCGGATACTGCATATACACATCTCTCCTCGATATCGACGTACCCCGTGCGTGTATGTATGTTGTTCGGATGTTTATCTATTATATACATGCCATCCACATATTAATATTTATGTGCTCGTGTGTGTATGTATGTTGTTCGCATGTTTATTTATTATATGCATGCCATCCATATATTGATATCTACGTACCCCGTGTGTGTATGTATGTTGTCGTATGTTTATTCATTACATACATGCCATCCGTATATTGATATCTGCGTACCTGTGTGTGTATGTATGGTGTTCGTATGTTTATTACGTGTGTATTTATGTATGTTGTTCGTGTTTATTCATTATTTTTATACCATCCACGTATTGATATTTACGTACCCGTGTGTATTTATTTATATTGTTCGTATGTTTTTTCATATATGCATGTCATCCGCATACTGATACTTACGTACTCGTGTGTATTTATGTATGTTGTTCGTACATTTAGTTCCTTATATGCATACCATCCGCATAATAAGCCAAAGCACATATCTCCTTCTTTGTCCTAGGAGTTAGAAATTCCGGTCCAAAGCGGAAACGAGAGCACAGAGGCGATCCAGCAGACCTGGACAACTACCAAGGCCCTTGGGCTAAGTGGAAGGATGAGAAGACCACCGCCAAACCCACCGATGAGCAGATGGAGATTCTAAAGTCGTACAAGGTACACACAGCCCACACCATGCAGATGCAGATGAAGATATAGATACACATACACATATACATGCAGATACAGATACACATACAGATGCAGATACAGATGTAGATACACATACACACATACATACATACAGATACACATACAGATGCAGATGCAGATACACATACACATACAGATGCAGATGTAGATATAGACACACATGCAGATGCATATGAGATCAGTATATGTATCGTGAGTGGTCTATGTGTACTGTTGTCTTGTGGTGGCTCGGCTGGGTTGCATATTTGTATGTGGTTCCTGCATGCGGGGCACATGGGCGGTGGTGGAGAGTGTGCGATGGGCTTGTCATGGTGGGTCAATCCGTGGCTGCGTTCAACTTGTCGGTATCAGACCTCCGAGTAGGGTCAACTCCTCTTGTGTGCTTGTGTGTGGTGATAAAAGAGTCTCTTGGATGAGTAATTTAAACCAAACCAGCCAGTGTCTTGGGGTTTGGAATGGATGTGTTCCCAGGGACTACGAAACACTTAACGCGACCGTTGTATATATTTGGGCGGTAACAGGTGAAGAACATTACGGAAAGCGGTGGAAAGGCCAAGAAGGATGAGGAAGTATCTGTTCTCAACATTGACGACGCTCAAGGTATGCGGTCTTGTTTGCATGGGTAATTGGGCTCACTCGCATCTGTCCTTGTATTGTTATGGCTCGAACTTGACTGTGTAAAATATATCGAATCATGATCGTCATTGGCAACCCATTTTTTGGTGCGGAAACGACTCGATTGAATGGGGGGATCGTTTGGTGACCAATGCATAGTGTGTGCATGCAGAATGAGTTTGAATGGGAGAGGATCGTTTGGTGACCATTGCATAGTGTGTGCATGCAGAATGAGTTGCCACCGTGTGCATCGTTGGGATGGTTATATCCCTCCCTACCTTGAGTGTGTCCTATCCAACACGTCTGCACTGTTTCAGGGTCATCTAGGGCAAGAGTGCCCACTGCACTTTAAATACCTATACATCTAGCCGTACCGTTCTATTTGTATAAATATGTGTATGCTAGTATATATATAATAATGATTGCAATATCGAGTATATCTGTATGTCTAGATCCGAGACTTAGAAATCGCTAACTCTTTGTGGTAGAACTGATATTTTAGTCAAGGATACCTTTTTGCTCAGACTGTCCCCTGAAATGTATCAAGCTCAATCATACATATGTATTCGATAACTGCGCGCGATATAGCTCACCTTGATACGAATATATGCAAGGCAGTAGGGAATTTTACAATCATTTCATTAAAATGACATAAACAAGTAGAAGATAATCTGCCTAGGTATTCGATGGACACATTTCTACCACCGCCGCCACCACCACAATATCAGTCAATTCGAGTGTATCTCATATATCCCAACTTAACGTGTATCTCATATATCCCAACTTAACATGTATCTCATTTATCTCAACTCAACGTGTATCTCATATCTCCTAACTTAACGTGCATCTCATATATCCCAACATAGCGTGTATTCTCATATATCCCAACTTAACGTGTATCTCATATCTCCTAACTTAACGTGCATCTCATATATTCCAACTTAGCGTGTATCTCATACATCCCAACTGAGCCTTTCCTCACTACCTCCTGCAGACTACCAAGGACGCACCTTCATGGACATCCCCCGCACCGTACCCTCCGGCGTCAAGCTCGACTCGGATGACGGTCCCGAGAAGTGCTATGTACCTACCAAGAACCTAGCTACGTGGCAGGCTCACGACAAGGGGGTCAGCGCCATCCGCCTGTTCCCCAGGTCCGGTCATCTCATCCTCACGGCTGGTATGGACTGCAGGGTCAAGCTGTGGGAGTACTACGGGAAACGGCGGTTGATTCGCACCTATGTGGGCCATACGATGGCCGTCAGGGATATCGACTTCAACAATGACGGGACCAGGTTCCTGACGGCGAGCTACGACCGTATGGTGAAGATGTGGGATACGTTCACGGGTATGTATATGTAAGGCGATTGTGTGCTGTGGGGTGTGGGTTGAGGATTGTATTGCATTTGTGTATCGCGGGATTCTGTGGCCATCGATAGGGATCGCAAATGATCCTTACTTTTTTATGAGGTCAGCTGCAGATCGATCGATCTGTAGTCGAAGTGGTTTGTCAGTAGGTTAACGAGTGGTAAGGTAGCACTACGCCAAGGTATGCTGTGCGCGCCTTGGGTGTAGTCTGTTGACACGCTACCGCCTGATCCCGCAGGGCTCTGGCTGAATGTTAGTGAGAAAAAAACACGATGTTTCGATCGTTGTACTGCGTTTTTGAGTGGTCTCATTACATTATTTGACAGGTTGGGTCCTTATAAGTCACACCCCCATAGAATTTCGCCCCTATATACGAAACCTGCTGTCTCGCTGTAAGTGGCATGTGCACCCTTTCATTAGTTGGCACGTGCAGCTTGCAGGTACTCCCGGCTATGTTTTGTAGCGCCTTGGTGCTATGCCTAGGCATCAACATTGGTGTGAGGCAGAACGTTTGTTCTATTTAATCTTGAATGACAATGTTCATGTACCCGATTTATTAAACGTATCCTTTCAATCCAACGTATTCTTTTAATCCAATGACCGTGTACGTATGTGTAGGAGAGTGCCTAGGTCGCTACACAAACGGAAAGATACCCTACTGCGTCAAGTTTAATCCCGATCCCGCGAAGCAACACATGATTGTCGCCGGTACGTCCGACAAGAAAATCGTACAGTGGGACACCACCACTGGTGAGGTCGTGCAGGAATACGACAGACACTTGGGAGCCGTGAACACCATCACCTTCATTGATGGAGGCAACAGGTACGTGTATAACTGTACACAGATATATATATATATATATATATGCCTAATTCATAGCACTATGCAGGCCTCACATAGCATCATGGAGGCAACAGGCACGTATATATAGGTCTATTTCATTGCTAGATCCTGGTGAACAAAACAGAGAAGACCAAGTATCATATGCGCGGTCAAGGTCTATGCATGTGCCCGTGGCTATCGCTACAACGTCAATTGCGTATTGTATGAATTGCTGTATGCCGGCAATATCTGACAAGTCTTGTGACCAAGTATGTATATTGTGTCATAAAGAAGTCTCATCTGATTTGGTGTGTGAGATTTACTGGCAATGCCAAGGTACGAACAGTCCCGCGCGGGTAGGTCATATACACACGGGAGTTCATCAATGATGTATACACACAGGAACCCATCATAGATGCACTTGCATTGACCACGGAGAATAAGACTTTTTTTGCGAATACTGCCAATATATCCTTTGCATACAGACTGCTCCCTTTCAGGTGAGATGTAGGCTCTTCCGATTCTCGTCTGTGAGATCGGTTCTATCATAATACCTTCGTGGTACACTACACCCCACTCCTCGCCGTCACGAGCAGATCTGTACTTATCATGACAACCCCATCAAGCAAGTGGCCAGTGCAGCTTAAATCATCAGAACCACACACATACCTCATATATATATATATATATATATATATATATCGCACTCCTCGCCTTATGAACAGAATGGTCTCCACCTCCGACGACAAGTCCATCAAACTGTGGGAGTGGGAGATCCCGGTGGACTATAAACACATCGCCGAGCCCGGCATGCACTCCGTACCCGCCGTTGCCATGCACCCTAAGGGTCGTTGGATGGCCTTCCAATCCCTGGACAACACAATACTTATCTACGGAGTGGGTGAGCGGTTCAGGATCAATAGCAAGAAGCAGTTCAAAGGTCACCTGATTGCCGGGTATGCGGTCCAGCCCGGGTTCTCGTCCGACGGGCGCTACGTCATCTCGGGTGATTCGGAGGGCAAACTCATCATCTGGGACTGGAAGTCTACCAAGATCTACAAGTACGCTTGGGTTACTATCCTGTTAGGGTTACTATCCTGTAGTGTCACGTTTTCTTTCGTTATGCTCGGTATTTGTTGTGCCATGGGCCGTCCATAGTTCGTCATTGTCCTGTTCTTATCCTTTTGTCCCGCTTATTCTATTTTTATCTTCTGTCCTGTCCTGTATTGTTTTGGCTCTGTCCTGCCCTGACCTGACGTGCCGGGACATAGTGTGTCGTCTATATCCGCAATCAATAGGTTCTGACACAGGTTTCTTTAGTGGTGCGTGCGCGTTTAGCGCTGCTATTTGCTGTCAATTTAATTGCATTGTGCATATAGTGTCGTAGTAGGTGAAGCCCGTCCATTCCCGCAAGTGTGCCGACTCACTTCATTGTGTATATGTATCAAAGATTGGTGCCAAAGTCGGCCTCGAAAATACAGGCACACTGAACTCACCATCATTTTTCGACATTCGTGAATTATGTATATGTCACGTAACAGCACTCTATTTCCCTTCTGGATATTCTATCTTCACAATCATCGCATCACCACACGTCACGTCCAGATCAAGCGCTCTCCAGTGTGCCTCCTAATTATATTAATCCAATTACACCCCTAATCCTATCACACCCCTCATTCGATCACACCCATAATCCTATGTCACTCCTAGTCCTATCACACCCCTTATTCTATCGCACTCCTAATCCTATCACACTCCTAATCCTATCACACTCACAATCCTATCACACTCTTAATTCTATCACACCCATAATACCAACACACCTAATATTATCACCCCCTCTCTCTCTCTTCCACGGCCCATCCTCTTCTCACAGACGGTTGGAGTGTCACACAAAGGTTACAATCGGCTGTCTGTGGCATCCGCACGAGCCGTCCCAGGTCATCACATGCTCTTGGGATGGTACTGTCTCAGTGTGGGACTAGCGTTCTGGTGCGTGTGGGCGTAGATTTATACATACATACATACACGCGCATCCGTGTATTGTACATAAAAGGAATAAACATACATATGTGTCGTACTAAGTGTGCGGCTTATAAGGTGTGCCAATTGAATGCGCTGAGATACTCCATGTGACTATACTCGTAGGCCATTGGTGTAAAGACAACCCCCACCCCCCCACCCCTTCAAATGTATGATGTGATCCGTGCGTGTGAGCTGTATTATTTGCACGCAGGTAGGTGTGGCAGCGGTTTTTGACAGCATGCGGCTTTGACGTGTGCCAGCGTTGCGCTAGATAGTGTGGGTATGTACTGTGATGATCTACTTGATACAGAGATCGCGTATTCTTACGGCCTGGATACCTTCATATGCCAATACATCTATGCTCAATCTATATCACTCATATGTTTGCAGCCACTCGAATGTTCGACAGTTGACAGTGAATCATATTGGTGCTCGTTTGCCACCATTAGATTTATAGCCTCTTAAGTCGGAAAATGCTGTCTCATGCAATTTTGCGTTCTGTGATGGTGTATGCGTAGTCGGAGAAGCACCCAATTCTCCGATCAACATGTATGTACACTTCTTAACTTACGTAGATAGAAGGGAACCCCTGGTACACTGGTCAGCATCTATATATATTCGTAGTTTACGTAGTTAGAAAGCCTCTGATCTCCTAATCAGAGTAAATGTAAACTTCTTAGATTACGTGGTTAGAGAAGCCCCAGAAACCCTGATCAGCGCTTGAGCACACTGTATTGTTTACGTAGTGAAAACTCGCCAGGAGAAACTGATACCATACCTCAGTGGTATATCTCTCAGCCGTGACTAATTGCAGGAATGCCAGACGAGGCTTAAAACTGACACACATTATTTCACACCCACATATATACTCATATCTAACGACATCCTATCTATCAAAGAGTATCGCAATCCTCGAAAACTCCTAATATACACAGATTTGTTTGTATTTGTCGCCAAACATGTAACGGCGTAAACCCACCCATGCGAGATACCAACACATAGCCGAAATACAAATGGACGGTCTTAGTACATTCAGATACTTCTGCATAACCTTGTTACCAAGAGTTGAATGCTCTGGTGTATTTGTGTTCAATTGCTACGGCACAATCGTGCCCCAATTTGGTTTCTATGCAGAAACCTGGATCATACACACGCTCACAGTTACAGTGGGACGAGAGAGTCTCTGTGTGCACGTTGTAGAAAACTACGGGACCTACCCCTCGTCTTGCTCTTGGCTGCGGCTAGCTCCTTCTCGCACAATGCCTTGAGAACATCGTAGTTGGGGTCCACTATATCGTCCATATCCGTCTGATGCAAATGGTGTGTTGCGTATTCGTGCAGAAACCGCACAGCGGCTCTGGCATCCTTGCGGTCGTGTAAGGTCGTGTACGCCTTCTCAAACCGTTCGCACCGTAACACCTGAGCACTCGTCGCTGTGTCGTTGTGTGCGACCAATTCGTACAACCGACACGTGCGCTTCTGCAAGCCCGGCATCACTACATCGTCCACAGGACGGGCCACGAAATCGTCTTTGACCAACGAGTACGTGACATCGCTGATAAGCACATCCGTGCCATACTTCTTATTGTCCGCCTCCAACCGCGAGGCAAAGTCCACATTATTGCCAAGCGCTGTGTAGTTTAAGCGCGTCACACTGCCACAGTTCCCCACAATGGCATCGCCCGTGTGGATGCCTATCCGCTGGTGAAGAGCCGGATACCCCTGCAACGCCCACTCCTCTCTTAGCAGACTCAGCCGTGCTTGGCACAGTAAGGCCGACTCGCAGGCCCTGTGTGCGTGGTCCACTACTATCTCTGGTGCGTTCCACATGGCCACTATACTATCGCCGATGTACTTGTCCACCGTGCCTTTGTTCTCGTGCACGATCTCAGACATGCACTGTAGATAGTCGCCCAGGACCGTGTTGAGCTCATTGATATCCAGGCTCTCACTGATCGTCGTGAAGTTGACTATATCTGTGCAGAACGATGTGATCAGCTTGTTCTGGCCTCCTAACGTTGCTTCCAGCCCGGACTGTACCAGAAGACGTACAACATCCGGGGGTACATACTTGCTGAATGACCGCATACTCGTGCGTATTATACCCATCACCTCGTATATCCGTGCAATCTCCTTCACTGGCGAAATCAAACCGTCGGATTCCACCGCCTGCGAGAAGTCCAACCGGGCAAACTTGGACAGGTTCTTGGTACACTCGACCAGACGCCTCGACACCATGTGCGCAACAATAGCGGCTGCTACGAGTGATAAAACGAGAATCGCTACCGCAGCAGCCACAGTTATATGCAGGATATTCTGAAACTCGTCTTGATAGTCGTCGGCGGGAACGACCACGGCTAAAACCAGGTTTCCGCCGACAAACGAGAAAAACCCGATCGCGAGTATGTCGCCATTGTCCATGATGTGCACCGTGGGGGTTTGAGAAGCGCTCTTTGCAAGGGCCATAGATGCATTCTGGAACCCTAACGGAACACTCTCGCACACGACACAAGCATCCGTTGCCGGATATCCACACTGTACATCATCTGGTACAACAGGATTCCCATTATCACAGCCCGCGGTGGCAGGCAATTCCGGACGCACATCCACGTAGCACTCGCCAGTATCCAGACAGAGCTGGGAGAGAAAGTCACTCATTACGTCCAGGAGTTCGTTGCCCGAGTCGTAAAGCCTGACCCGTTCCAGCACAGTCTGTCCGGGAGTTGTGCAGTTCACAATGCGCTGCAGTGAGCTCCCAGCGGCCTGTGTGCGGTTGGTCGTGGCCAGGAGGTTCCCTTGCGAGGACTCGAACATAACCGCATACCCCGTCTTGTAGTAGTCCTGACTATCCAATATACGAGACATCTGAAACAGTGTCAAATCCGATCCTACAATGGCAACCATTGGCTGGCTCAGATCCTGGGGCACGCGGAATGCCAGCGTTGCACCCAACAACGAACCACCT
Organism: Sphaeroforma sirkka; assembly: GCA_001586965.3. Taxonomy (NCBI): domain Eukaryota; class Ichthyosporea; order Ichthyophonida; genus Sphaeroforma; species Sphaeroforma sirkka. The sequence continues at coordinate 46,727 of LUCW03000132.1, forward strand.
ATAAACGTATACACGGGTGACCATTGGGGCCCCGTATCGTTCGCTACTATCTTAAACCACGGCCGATCAAGAATGTCAAATGCCGCCTCGGGCCGGGTGTCTGTGAGGTTGTACACAGTGCAACCGGCCACAGTTTCTTCCGCCACACAGGTGTTGTTGATGCCGTAATTGGCAGCGGTGGGGGCCACATTGGTGTCTTGAATGAGCAGACGAATACTGTTGGTGTGGTTGAAATCATCCCCGTTTCCGTCCAGATAGGGCATGTACACCTTGTTATCTAGGTACGCAATAAATGTCCCTGATGGACTGGTGTAGTTCATGTCCATTGTCTCGTTGAACGACTTGTACATGTACGAAGTGATGAGTGTAGAACTATTAGACGACTGTATGGAGGGGATAAGAAAGTATCCTGCCGTCAATACGGTCTGCAACTCAGGTAAGAAAAACTCTCGACTCAAACCCACGTCCAAGCCCAGCCAGATCTGTTTTGAGAGTATCATCACCGCAGAGGTCATCTGGCCGAGTGTTACGTTGTACACTAACGCTGTCGTCACACACACCACTATCAGCAACTCGATGCCTGCTATGGACATCAGAGCCGTGCGAATGGATATAAACTTTCTATGAAGATTTTTGAACACGGTCTGATCGTCCATATCTGTGTCGAGCAGTACTCTGCGCCAGCCCTTGGGGTTGGTTCGTTTCAGCGCTTTGTACAGCCCCTCCCTATGCAGCGGTGACACGGGCACCAGAGGGAACCAGCCTTCCTGTGCCGTGAGATTGCGCATGGGGATGGCTATCTCACCCAACGCCACGGGGCCTTGCATGACCACCACCACCAGCTTAGACACGTCTCCGAGCAACCTGTCCAGGTAGTCTCCGTGTGACGCGGCTTTATCCAGGCCGCTCGCGGTCGACTCCGCTATACTCCCTACTGCAGCCCTGCTCGCACCATCCAGGCTGGCACTGGCACTCGCTTGACGCCGCCATCGCGAGGCGCCGGACATCGTCGACGCACTCAAGGACCGGCCACTCACACTTTCCGAGCCCTGTAACTCTCCCCTCTTTTTATTATTATTTGCACACTGTTCTTTCTGCAGCTGTGTCCATCCAGTGTTCACGGTTACATCCGTATCCCATACTGGATTATGTACCACAGGCCGCAGATCCTCGGTCGACGTCATCGCTGACAATGGCCGACAGCGTGCGGACGGAGACGAACCCCTCGAGTGCACATTTGGTGAGAGATGTAACGATTGAGGTCTCCCATTCTTTGAACGACCCCTTGGCAGAATATTTCCAATGGTAAGATTGCTGCTGCTAGACGACCGAGGAGGTTTGGCTGTGTCCTTCAGAGTGTTGTTGAAGTTGTTGTCCGATATAAGTCTGCGAAGATTGAGATGAAAAGTATCAGAGAGCGGTGGTTCTCGCGATACATTGGCTAACGGGCTTCTATCAGTATGGTGGGGTGACAACGGGGACACTGCTTTTGTTTTGTTCATGAAGCTGGTTGCCCTTCGGAAAGGCGCCCTTTGGGTGCCCGTGACACTCTCAATATTTGACTGTGGCTCTGGTATCAACGTACTGGTTTGTGATATAGACCCGATACCTTCACTTCGCTGCTTTGTCAATGTCTTCAATTTTGCAGCCTTTTTCTCGCTGCTAGCCACTGCATTTATATGTTCGTCAATAGCCGAACTAACACTGGTCTCCGTATCAGTTTGCTTAGGATTCAGCAGAATATCCATCATATCACTGTGCACCGTCACATCAGGGCTGCATCTTCCTGAAGCGTTTGGTGATATAGCCAGCGTTGGCCTTTTCTCTGTTTCTAGGTCACTTTTGTTCGCAAAGACTGCTTCCATATTTTCGCTTACAACATCCCCTGTTTCTAGGTCACTTTTGTTCGCAAAGACTGTTTCAATGCTATCGCGTACACCATCCCCTGCACCTATATCCTGCTGGACTACCCCATCAACTACTTGTAGTTCCTTCTGCTCTCCAATTCCCCGTTCTGCTTCTTGAATAGATGTACTTAACCGCTTGAAAGCTGACATTGACATTTCAGGTGTGTGTGTGCCGGTGGGCGATACGGTTCTATTGAAATACTCTGTATCCAACACATCTTTAGCGCTTGATACCCGGCTAATGGTGCTCTGTGCACGTTTTGTACCAGCCTTCCGCATCGCTGCGTTCTTTTGAACATTAAGTGTTTGTGTATTCTGTTGTTGCGCCTGCGTCCTGGCCACTCGCTTCGCTAAGGTAAGAGGTCCATCAGCCTTCAAGTCTTCCGTCAGATAATCGTGCTCTTGACTTATATATTCGTCTAGGGTTAAAGATTCACTGCGGACGTCAAGTGTCTTGCCACAGCCATCCCTATTGACGCCCCTACCGCTCCCTTGTACAAATGCGACTACTTTGAAATCCAGGTAAGCCACCGTGTCTAATTCACTGATGGTGTTGTGTGCGTCATGCCCTGCAAAGAAATCTAAACTAAGACTATCTGAGGCTGTGGTTCCCCCGTCAGTCTTCCTGCGCAAACCATCTGTTACAGGTAAGGGACTACTCATGTGCAAAGCCTCTGTTTGGCAACTTACTGACCGTTGTTGATCAGAAATCCTCGACCCTTTGATCAGACTTGAGATGCCAGCTATGCTTGACATGCGCATGCGGTTGAAGGTAGTACTGCTTACGCTTGTAGGTGTGGTACTCCGGGAAGTTGCAGGCGAATATTGTGTGATATTTGAGTTATATTTCGCAGCTGTGTCTGTACTCAATTCCGATGACGCACTCATGTCTGCACTCGCATTCGAGTCTTCCTCGTCCCGCTCAGAGTATATGCCCGTGCCTGTTACCATAGGAAGCGTAGTTGTTGTGTGAGATCTACGCGTACGCAGATGTGTATCGATATTGTTCTTATCGGACAGCTGCGAGTGCTTCATGTCTACACTAGATTCACTCACACCAGAATTCACAACATCCTTAGAGGCAACTGGAGTCGTGGGTCTGACGGGTTGTAATGTTGATTCGTTGTGTGCAATTTTTTCACTTGCCTCTTCTTTACCTCCATCTTTATACCTATCCAGCTGCGTTGCTGAAGACATTCGTTTGGATATCGCGCTGACATTATTGTCTGCAGTTTGATATCCAATGAGGACCGCCTCACGTATTCTAACGCGAAGTAGGGGTGTGTCGATTCCCTCGAAACCCACACGCACATAGCCTCCGTAACTGGCTGTTGCGGGTAGTGCGCAGTCATACTGGGACGTCTTTCGGGCAGGCTCATGTGGATATGCCATCGTTGCCTCCGGGCGCGCCTGACAAGGACGACTTATGCCCGGTACTTGCCATCACTAGCCCTCGACAAGGGTGTATGGCTTTCTACTTAACGTATTCGACTAAAGACATTCGTACGGTTCTCAGCTTCGATTACATACGCGATTCATTTGTATTTAATAGATAGCGTAGGAAAGCTGCCCTTCTACGCTGTGTGCCAAATCGAGTAATGATCAATTTGTATGTGTTTCGGTCACTTTCGGACGATGGTGAAGAAAGCTTGCGTGTATCAAAATGAGATCAACTCTCTCTAAGAGTGTACATACAATCACACATACCCTGGCCGTTATTTTTAAATATGTATATTTTTAGTTTGATAAAAATACTATCCCACCAGCCCACCAAATCCAACATTTTTCAATTACTTCTTTTAGTCGTATTTATTTCTTATTTTTTGTTTTTTGATACAATATGTATAAAAAAACAATAGAACAAACTCATCTGTCATCAGAAGTCAGGCCTTAGATCCCTAGCCCTCAGGTGGCCTCAACGGCTTCAGCCATCGGGCTTCAGGCGTTGGAGCTTTCTCAAGTTTCAACCCTCATCACTGTTTTCAGTGAGCCCCTGGGTGTTAGGTGGGGTCAGCCGTCACGCCCGAAAATTCGAAAGATAGTTTCTATAACCTCTTCTGTATTTAGCGGTTGGCTTAATGCCTTGAGCGCTTTCCAGAACAAGTGGACCAATCTCTTTCGATTGTAGAAGCATGAATTATCATTCACCAATAGCATATCGTTTTAGCTCGCGGTATTCTCCCATTTCCCCATTTAATTTTTCCCAAATTTTGAGCGAAAATAAGGTTTGCTTGCGTCTAACCTCATTTTTAAAAAGTAAGGCATTGTAGAAATAAAAGTACAACGTATTACGTATACTTTTTGATTTTTAAACGTTGCAACGTTTCGCAAATATATTGGCCTGAAATAATTTGATTTTTCGACCTGGTAGATGCACCTTTTCGCCATATTTTGGCCACGAAACGCGTAACTCACCGCGCAATTGACCGATCACTGACAATTGGCAGGCACTTTGGGGCAGCGATATTCCAACACACACTCATGTAGCTTTGTCATGACGCTCTAGAGAAGAAAGAAAATATGGCTGAACGGACTAACGTCCGTATGACTTTGGCGGGTGAAAATAGGTCCAACAAAAATAGGCACAACAAAAAGGGGGTTCTTCTTTTTTTCTTTTTTTAAATAGAAGGGTATATACTTTATTTACTCACTCCTTATTATTTATTTATCAATGTGCGTTTACGGTTTACCCGTAAGGCCGTAAATATCTCGGGGGTAAATATGTATTTGATGAGTATTTTTTTTTTCGATCTATATTTATCATTTTGTTGTTTTGTTTTTTCAAAGCAAAACAATATTTAGATCCCGGAAAAAAATATTTTGTCCTGATCTCGATTTGATCGTGGAAAATCCGGCCAGACCCGAAAGTCCAAAATCCAAAAACCCGACAAATATATAGAAACCCTAATGCTTACCAATCGTAGACCGTAGTCCACAGTCCACACGGTAAAAACACTAGAACCCCCGATGGCCTGGTCCCTATTCAGACATATTTTTATTTACATAGATAAATAGGCGAAAATTATCAGTGTAGTGCGCGAAATTGAGTAAATTTGGTGCTCTGTATGTTTAAAAAGGAAAACCACCTCGTAGTGGGGAAAAACCTTGATTATTTTGCACGGTTTACTAAACAAGTTGTAGACCTCTATAGTTGCTAGCATGTACTTATGTGTGGACAATTCCGCGGCACTACACGGCGCAGACCCGATCCGTACCACAGAGGAGGGTACTCTACGTAGTAGGTCAGCAAGCGAATATATGGAACATTCGATAGTAACAGTGTTTTGTCAACACCAGCCCGAATTTACTCAGCGCATATCTTCCATTGTCGACTCACTTGGCCCTTCTTCCCATCAATCTTTCCTGAACCACTACAGCGACTATGAGAGCCATACCATATGTTAATACATTGTAACATACATACTTGTCATTTTTTTGAAATAAATATTATTATTCCTATTTATACTTATTCAGTATACATCCACAACTTGTGCACTAACTAGTATTTTACCATGTTTCTCTAGCTCATCTTTGTTGGCTAAATAACATAGTATAATCATAACCTTTTATCGATGCCTCCTGCACATCTGATTATGTAAACTTCGATGGAAATTACTAGGTTTCAAACAATATTAAACTAAAATACAATTTAGTCAGTTAGGATTTAGCAGTGGTAGCTTGTGTAAGAATGATCGGGACTGCCTCTTGTTAAGAGCCTAAATATCCTCGATCACACAGGGCGTACCTCTAGCTGTTCTTTATTGAATAATTTTCACTAGAAGTACTAAGTGTTCATGACCACTTGCCTAATTTGTAAATAGACATAATAACGTAAGTCACGTCAATACATTAGCTGATATAAATAAAGTTCCATCAGAAGAAAAGTTAAAAAAAGAAAAAGACTTATTGGATTTTGGAGATTGGCGGGAGGACCAAAATCTATAAGTAGTAGTTCGGAGATTATAAAATTTAGTTTATAATATCCTACATCTACTAATGTCTCAAATAGGTCCAAGTAGATGAGTCATACCAAATACTCAGGCTATTGGAGCCATCAAAGTGAATTTAGAACACTTTGGAAATATTGGAAAAAGAGCTTGTACTAAATTATTTAAAATACAAATAAAAACCAATGTATTATCTCAATTGATCTTGATATTTTAGACTGACCGGAGGCCGTATTTCTACAATTATATCTCATAGTTTTCCTTGAAAACATTAACTCAATCGATTTGCCATCTTTTTTTCAAGTTTAAAGATACATCTATCACACCATCCAAATATACGAGAACTACTTCTAATCATCGTACACCAATAATACTTGAGGTGTGTATACTTATACTTTCCAAGATCATGATACGTGTGACCTTAGTTTTTCTCATGTCACATTACGTATAGCCTACAATTGTACGTTCACTTATGAACAACCTAATAATTAGCATATACTCTGTGTATACATTCGGCATCATATACTACATATATAATTCATGTGTACTTAAATATACTTAACACTTCATGTGTTAATATCTCATATACATACTTATTACCACAATAGAGTTATTCCGTACAGGAGTGAGCTCTTTAATATAAACTGTAAGAGAGTAAAGATACTAATATATACAATCACACTCTCTGTTGATCCTACGCAGAGTTACTTATCTGCACATTAGCATCCTCCCAGTACTGATTTCGCCGAAGGGATTTTATTTATGTTTTTGTTATCGTTATCGACGAAACAAATAATACTAGTTTTGACGATAACGATAACAAAAACATAAATAAAATCCCTTCGGCGAAATCAGTACTGGAAGGATGATATATAGACAATGTCTCAGCCTTACAATCCCCCCAGAGTATTGCTGATTTCTATGAGGCATACCTAACTTTATTACCAGACTAAAATTTGTATACTTAAAAAACTTATTAAAAGACTTTTAAGATTTTATTACGTTTAGTAGCTCTAAGATGCTTATACCGCCTTAAGAGACCGATATTTAAATGTTTTAAAGTTAGCAAATTATTAACTACCTGAACTACTTAAGCGTCGTGGTAATTAACTACCACATAAAATTTTCTTAAGACAATAACTATTTGTAAAGTGAATAGCAGAAGTCGTACTGGATAAGTATGACTAAGAAGGACTCTACGCTATCTAAGAAGCGTAAAGCGAATAAAAAGAAGATGGACAGAGAATCTGCCGAAGACGCAGTCAACTCCATTGTCGCTAAAGACGACAATACACTGAATACCGGGGAGACTACTCCATTAAGAGAGAAGTCAGCCGAGGAGAGGGCTAAAGGACCCGCTCTCTCCTCAAGTTCAAAGTTCGCGAAACCGCGAAGCAAAAATAGGAGTGTGTTTTAGACCACACCATCTACTATCCCTGAGGAGATTAATCCAAAGGGTAAAGAACCAATTACGGAAGTCAATTATGACGACCTTGAGGAGATTAATCCAAAGGGTGAAGAGCCAATTACGGAAGTCAATTACGACGACCCCGGCGACGATGAAGTCCAACCCGATAAGGAGCCGACGGAAGACGAACCACAGGCTAGCGCATCTACCCACATCAGTAAGTTGCTCGATGAAAATACTGAACTTAAGAATCAGTTAGCTGCCCTAGAGAAACAACTCACACTAGAGAAGTTATCTATCGCACACGTAGATCGAATGTACGGAACTGGTGAGAAAGCTAAACGTCTACGTGAATATGTCTCTATCGACACCATTGCAGCTGTAAAAGAGCAGTCAAAACATCGCTTAGAGAAGACCAATGAGAAGTACCACGATCTAAGTACTAAGCCGGCCGAAATAAGCCCGGAGAATATTCCCTGGGAAAGTCTACTTCCACGGGACCAGGTACTTTTTACTCCAATACCATCACCGGGACACGAGTCTCCCGTTTTGGTGGGTATTATAGACCCAACCGCTTGGAAGAATACACTCCCCCTTACCTAATTGGGGAAGGCACATCGCACCCAGCCAAAGTCGACGTGCGAGATTATCATAACGGATGATCCTAAGATCTTCATTCCAACACCACGTCTCAGTAACGAGCGTCGTGAAGCGTCGACCATGGACTTTAATAACCACCGAAAGGGAACTAAAGCTTCCCGCATACATGCGAGTGACGTGGATTACCCACGGAAGGACCGCAATGCATTACACCAACCCGCCGAAGACTTTCAGACCACATAGGTAGATATGCTGAATGCAGAAGTTAACGAACTCACCGTTAAGATGGAGCTCGCTAATGACCTGCAAGATCGCCCAGAAATTGATTATTATGCGAAAATAATCAACATCAAGCAGAAGCAAATCGACCAGTTGCTGCAAGCACAACGCGGGCAGAACCAACGCGATCACCAGAAGTATAAGGGCATGATCAGTCGACTTAAGTCGAACTGGGACTCAAGTACCCAGAAGCCCGAATTCATCAATAATCATGACCTTGAGACTCTGACTCGCTTGTTACACGCGTTTACAGTGATGCTGGAGACAAATGACATTGACCCACCGCAATGGATATCCGCGTTTATGCAGACATTTAATCCAGAAAGAACCAATTATTGGATCCTTCAGAAGCATCTCAAAGAGATCGATGAGTGTCGTAACTGGCCAGAAGTATGTTGGCTAGTGACATCCTTAATTCTGGCACCACCAACAGCGAATACTAGCATCTTGAGCTATATTCTGAAACTCGATGCGGACCTTGTCAGACCTGATCTTGAGAGGGATGACAAGCCACGCTGGTATGAGTTGTTAGCAATGCATGTATTCTGTATAAACATAGGCAGTAATGATTGAGAGCGCCTTTACCTCGAGCTACGTCGCAAGTATGCGAACGAAACGAGAGATAAAAGACAGGAAAAGAAGTTTCACCTGACTTGACTGCGCTGGAATCAGTTCTATGAAACTGTTTCCGACACTTATCCCTCTGATCGAGTAACCTCGAGAGAGAAGGTGGTTCTTAAGAAACCACGTGATCAGATAGATCAAGGGTATGTATCCCGACAGACATCTAACGAATGTCCGAATGTTCGTCCGCGTGAATCAGTGCAGCACTCATGGCCTAATGAAAGGGTACGTGCTGAGAAGGAAGCACTATACAAGCAAGTTAAGAAGTGTGCCGACGAGAAGTGTGGATACGATATGTATGAGCTTGCCCCGAACGGTTATTGGAACGGGCGGCACTAGCTACTTGCAAACACTTTATTAATAAGTGTGACAAGTGTGAGAAACCCAACGGTTATGATGCCAAGACATGTGACCGGAAACCAGATATCAAACTGGAATGAAGGTACTACCGGGTTCAATCTATACAAAGACAATACAACGACTCTTTAGATGAGCGTGTAATAATCCCTGTATATTGCAACGGAAATAAGGTCCTTGCGTTGATTGATCCTGGTTCAGAAATTTCATGAAAATCCGATCGCTTTGCATTAATGAAAGATATCGAACGTAGAACACAAACTACTCACCTTGTATTAGCTGATGAGAAGACTTCCAAGTGCGATACGATGGCTACCGATGTTAAAATCTCATTAGCCGACCATCGCCACATTACAACCCAAGCTGTGATAGTAAAGATGTCACAGAAGTACGACATTATCGTCGGAATGAGTGATTTACTAACATTAGGTATAACCGTATCTGGTTTACCGAACAATGTAGATTCATTTAAGGATCAACCAGACGATAATTGTCTGAAACCATATATACCACCATCCGACACAGTCAAGGAATCAATACCTGACTTTTCGGAAAAGATCATTGATCTAATCTTAGTAAAAAAGAAGATTAAGATCACTGACTGGGCTAAGTTACGTTTCAACGACGGATATGTTAGTTTAGATTTAACCCTTTACTCAGCTGAAGTGTCCATCAAGAAACTAGTATCTTGGAGACACGAAGCCGTAGTAAAAGAACAAGTCGAGAAATGGTTAACAGACGGAGTGATAGGAATAAACCATCAACAAACTCCAGTAAACTTGGCATTACTTGCCGTTGATCAACATAACTCTGACGGTTCATTTAAGAAGGTCAGTGTATGTTTATATATGAGTCCAATATATAAATTATTGCCAACTTATAGCTTTCACTTACCTCGTATAAACGAGTTGTTAAGAAGAATGGAAGGTGCTACAGTATTTACAACTATAGACCTAACACAAGGATACCACCAAATGAAGGTATATGAACCCCACCGTAAATACTTTCGTTTTACATGGAAGGGTAAACAATATCGCTTTAAGGGCGCACCTTTTGGGTTACACTCACTACCAGCATTCTTCCAACAAGTAATGGATGAAATGTTTGCAGACATGCCTAACGTGCAAGTCTACATAGATAACATAGTCATCTTCTCAAAGACTAAAGTCGAACACGAAGCATTTGTCAGACGAGTACTACAAAGATTAAATGAACAGAACTTCAAAATTAATGAGAAGAAATGTCATTTTGCTATGAGTGAGATTCAACTCTTAGGGTATAGAATCTCAGAGGAAGGTATTAAAATCGACCCCGGAAAGGTAGAACATCTCTTAGATTGGAGAACTCCAACAACCGGGAGAGATGTAAATAGCATGTGTGGATTCGTAAACTTCTTTTCAGATGGCGTTCCACACTTAGCAGATTACTTAAAATCTTTTGGACACTTAAGATGTCACAAAGGTAAGTTAGGGGAGCTATGGACTAAAGAGTGTGATGAGGCATTTAAGATCCTCAAGCACGCTGTACAACAAGCACCTGTGGTTCAAGGACCAGTTGATGGCGTGCCGTTTGAAATAGCAACGGACGCATCAGACCTAGCACTAGGAGGAGTATTGTATCAGGTTATAGATAATAAACCTAGATACATACAATTCTTTAGCCGTGCTATGAATGCATCACAGTTGAATTATCCAACTGTTAAACAAGAATTATTAGCTATAGTAACAGCTATGACACACTTTAGAGATTACCTCTATGGAACAGCATTTACACTGATGTGTGATCAAAAGTCTCTTCGATACATGAAAGAGATGAAGCCGGACTCTTAATTATTGAGCAGATGGCATGATACAATATCAAAATTTCACTTTGATATAAAACATTTACCAGGCATACATGACCACTTACCGGATATGTTGTCCAGGTTTGTACCAGACTTTAATAAGTCTGTCCGCGAACTCTTAGCCACTGATTGGAAATGTATTCCAAGATGGTTTGAGTTAGCACAAAAGACATTCGGCCCACATACTATAGATATGTTCGCCGCGCACATAACGCGCAATTAAAAGATTACAGGACGTTAAATCATCATCTAGGAGATGCCCTTCAATTGGATCTCTCCAAACATAACGCGTGGGCTAATCCACCGTGGCAGTTAATTGCCCAATTATTAAATTACGTCCAGATACATAAAGCTACCTTAACGTTGTGTTGTCCCCTACGGAAATTAGATCCGTGGCTCAATAAATTAATAAGCATGATACAATGCGAGCCAATATATTTAGATAGGGAAGTAGATACCTTCCACTATCAGGGTACCCGAGCAGTCCAAAAGACGCCCTGGAGACATACTATAATTTGTCGTATAGGTCCTATAGGTACAACCTCATGGACCCCTTCTGCGACCTTCCTTAACAAGGTCAAAGAATCAGAGATTCCACTCTCTACCAAATTGAACGCTAACCAGTTCAAAGACAACACAAAACTTCATACAATCTACTACTGACTACACTGTTAAGAAGCGTCAGTCTCTAGCTAGGACTTTATTTAATAACATAAAATCCAAGCCCGAAGTCTTGAAGACACTCTTTCTAAAGGGACTCATGAACGAGAACCCTGATTTACATGCACACATATTACGACTATTAAACAAGTCAAGTGTAGCATATGTATATGAACGCACTAAAGATGCGCATACAAAAGGAAGAGAGGAGTCTGTGAACACAACAGACGTAGAGAACACGCAAGGGGATTTTCAACACCCTACCTTTGTACTGGAAGAGCAGAATGATGATAACATTCTCTCTTGGCTGATGCAAAATCATAAGCTGAAGCACCAGAACGTAGTAGAAGCACTTAAAGATGCTAAACGAAATGGGATAGCGCATCCCAAGTTGTCAACCTTAGTTGACAAAGTATATCAGTCATGCACAGACTGTGATCTCAATCAGATCAAGCGCTATGGGTTTGCACCGCTTAAGAGTGTGACCGAAGATGTTCCATGGCGCAGGGTCATCATTGATCTGGTTGACCTGCCTACGTCCGAGCACTCAGGCGACCGTTACGTATGCCACTTCTTTGATGTGGCGTCACGGTTTAACTTACTTTACCCCCTTAAGGATAAAAGTACGCAGACCGTGGCAGAATTATGTTGCCAAGTCTTTGCTGACCACGGGTGGCCAGGTATTATGTGCTCTGATAACGGTAGCGAGTTCTGTGATGACATTATGGAATCATTAATACTCGTATCAGGCATATGCCATAAGAGAGGTGTGCCATATAAACCGCAAACGCAAGGCGCAAATGAAACGCGCCATAGAAGACTTAAGTTCTTCTTACGCACTGCATTAACGGATGATGCAGATGATTGGCCGTACCATCTTAAATGGGTACAAACACAAATGATCGAGTGTGCTGATCCGGTTACAGAAACTACACCCGCTCACTATTTTCGTGGCAGATATAGCGAGTTACAAATACCCTATAACAAGGATGAACCTGATCGCCATGAGTTACCATGGTTAGAAAAGGTACAACGTATACATAACGTTGTATACCCTTGCTTGCGAGAAACACGTAATATAGCCTTATTAAAAGGCAAAACAGATGGAACACTACCAAAAAGATAGCAGAGTATCAGGTTGGTGACAGAGTTAACATCCGTCAACGCAACTCTGATGCTGCTGTATTAACATCTAAATGGATAGGTCCATATATAATCTCAGTAGCAGACACTAAAAGCGGAACGTACGAGGTCAATAACCCTGATGGTTCTAGTGCGCTTAATATAGGCTCAAGTCGTTACTGAGATTATACTCGCAAGAAGACATGACTCTAATGCCCCTCTTGATCGTTCTGAATTTAAGGACATAATATGGAGAACGGGTAAGGGAGGTTATACATACTATCGTACACGCTTTATAGACGGTACGATCGCTGAGTTCACTTCAGACGCTTTTGACAATCAAGACTATTTAAAAGCCTCTAATAGAAAATGGCGTAAACGCCTACATAAGTCACAAGCTGATAAAGACAGCATGTTCCCAACATCTGAAGGTACGGAAGTTAAAACTTACCCACCTACAGCATTTATCCCGAGCTTTACTACTCATTCTTCATACGTCCCAAAGACACTGAAACGTAAGAAACGTCCAGTCGACCACCACGGACCTACTGGACCTAAGCCCAAAACTCACAGGGTAACCGAGAACGCTTAACTTCTCCGCCTGAGAAACATTAACTATATGTTATACTACTTAATGTTTTCGACCCATTTTTCCTTTCTCGCTTTGCAAATCTAAAATCAGCTTGAGTGAGCAACTAGCCTCTCTTGGATTTCAAAGCTGGGTGGGGGCTGTGTAATAGCCGGGCCTCCACATTAGACTCTTATGTTAATAAACGTACTCTTAAGCAGTACGTAAATTATAAACGTACTATTAAAAGCACGTGTATTAAATGGTTTTTAACGGTTCTATTTACAAGTACCTTTTTCATTTTACAAATCAGATATTTTGGCCCCGACCCATTAAAGAGACTGTGAACAAGGCCAAAGAGTATATTCGGAGTAGGTCTATTAAGAGACCTAGATAAACACTCCAAAATATCTAGCGAGATGGCTCAACCGAACATAGGTTTCTAGATACCCTTAATGGTTACCTAGTTGACCTCCGCTCAGCCAACCAGATGTGCCAGTCTGATGATGGCAAGTCGGTAATTCTTGATAAGTGGCCAGTTATTAATTAAGACAATAACTAAGGGCATCAAGAGTATTTTTTTCTTTTTTTCTTTTTTTTTCTAAAGATAGAATTTTACCAGTTTTAGTAATTCGTGCGACGAAACAAGTAATACTAGTTTCGACGATAACGATAACGAAAACATAAATAAAATCCCTTCGGCGAAATCAGTACTGGGAGGATGATATATAGGCAATGTCTCAGCCTTACAATCCCCCCAGAGTATTGCTGATTTCTATGAGGCATACCTAACTTTATTACCAGACTAAAATTCGTATACTTAAAAAACTTATTAAAAGACTTTAAGATTTTATTACGTTTAGTAGCTCTAAGATGCTTATACCGCCTTAAGAGACCGATATTTACAGTTATACTCATAATGACATTATTCGATATCGCACGTAAATGCCCACTATCATTGGAGTATAAAAACCCACCATAGATAATGAAATTATCACTATTATGGAAGGACTGCAAACATGACGGAGACACCTTGTATATCTGAAAGCAAAATTAACCTCATATCCCTGCCCAGAAAAATAGCAAACAAAGAAACTCTCAGTAACCAAGGCGACATTAGTCTATTGCGCGACTTGTATAGCCATATCACAATTTTCTATCATAATGTCAATAGTATTGTACCGTACGTACCCAGACCAACCCTTACCCGTCGTACTTTCTATTCGTCGCCACATCAAGCAGTGCACTGGAATCCCCCAAGATCGATAACGGTTTTGGAGATAGTGATAACATCATGCTGACACTAGTATTGAACAGCAGTGACGGTGATGACAAGCCACCCTTGGCGAGTCATGATCCAGGAACAACGGCGCCACTGCACGAGACATCTAAGCGTACGCCTATAAGAGTCCTTACGCGCCCTATTATAGGACAACGCAACGAGCTGTAGCTGCACATCCATGACTGTCCACATAATAATAGTCTATAATGGTACGATGTATTTTAATTGCTTTGTTCTTATCTTATAAGATAATACATTAAGAGTGATATCTTCGTGATTGGTAGCTTGTGCAGGGGCATACCATTAAGCCCGTAGCTTGTGATGACCGATGTCGCGCCAAAAGCAAACTTTTGTTCCCACTGATATTTGGGATGTGCCCCTTTGTAGAAATACGGTCTCAGGTCAGTCTAAAATATCAAGATCAAATGAGATAACATATTGGTTTTTAATTGTATTTAAAATAATTTAATACAAGTTCTTTTTTCAATATTTCCAAAGTGTTCTAAATTCACTTTGATGGCTCCAACAGCCTGAGTATTTGGTATGACTCATTTACTTGAACCAATTTGAGACGATAGTAGATGTAGGATATTATAAACTAAATTTAATAATCTCTGAACTACTACTTACAAGTTTTGGTCTTCCCGCCAATCTCCAAAATCCAATGTCTTTTTCTTTTTTTAACTTTTCTTCAGATGGAACTTTATTTATATTAGCCAATGTTTTAACTTGACTTACGTTCTTATGTCTATTTACAAATTAGGCATGTGGTTATGAACACTTAGTACTTCTAGTGGAAATTATTTGATAAAGAACAGCTAGAGGTACGTCCTGTGTGATCGAGGATATAAGGCTCTTACCAAGAGGCAGTCCCGATCATTCTTACACAAGCTACCACTGCTAAATCCCAACTGACTTAAATTGTATTTTAGTTTATATAACATAGTATAAAACATAGAAATATCCATCGAAGTTTACATATTTTTCAGTTATTTAGTAGTTACCGTAATGCACTGCTTCTAAACTGTCTAATAATTACTTGCATTCCAGCGACAGGACTGTAACTATTATATACTACCTCATAGTGACTATACTACCCTAAAGTAAGCTACACGCTAGTTACTATACCTAGACCTTATTAATTTTCCTGTTCTTGAGCTATTACTATGGTTAAAGGAAATTCTAAAGGCGAGGAAGCCGCCAGCTCTAAGCCTGCTAAGCCTGTTGAGGTTCCTGACGTTACTGGGAACACTGGTCCGTCCGGTACTGAGCCTGCCGCTGAAGCTGTAGGGGACACCGTTTCTGAGCTTGGTTCTGATGAAAACTCTGACGATGACTCGTCGAACCCAAAAGCCTTGGAAGAGGTCTCAACTGCCGCGGAAAGGCACGTCAGCGTCCGTGTGTCTCTTAGTAGTGCAGCCCAGGGCATCAGCTCGCCATCTGACCGCGAAAAGTCAGATATTGGAAAGGCTATATCTCCTGAACAAGTAGAGGAATCGTCTCGAGATCGACGGTTTATATCTACTTAAAGTCAGCCCAATCCATCTATCAACAAAGATGGCGGCGTTCCATTTCGTGAAATTTCATTACATGCCTCGCCACTGAATGCCTCGCCACCGAATGTTGGGGCGGAAGACGCAAATGTTGGGGACGCCATAACTCGACAACGAGGGGTTGAATCTTCTCAATCTTGACGTCATTTGAACCGTAAAGATGAGCTTCTAAAGGAGCTACCCGCTGCCGCAGTTTCTGACCCTTCGATCTTATCCCACGTGGCCGATATTCTATACCAGAAAAAATATTCCGAGCCGGGGTTCGAACTTGAGGCCCTCTGGTTTACTAGCTAACACGTTGACCACTGAGCCAGTTACCGCTGGTGAAGCGGGTACAACCTCAATATTCAATTTTTATAGCTTAGAAGCTACAATCGACCACCCTCTCGGCAAACCTAATCCTGTCAGAGGCTATGATCGTATCGATCCTCATTTACCATCTAACCCTGGTAATCACGACTTTGGTAATCGTTATATCAGCACCTCGCTAGAGAGTACCCACTCTAGCACTGAAGACGAGGAAGTGAGAACCAGACAACAACGTCTCAGGCTATTACTTTCTGATATGCAAGTCCTTGCGGACCGTCTATTGAATGACTCTGACCTTGACGATAAGAGAGCGGATAACATTTGCTATCTAATCGATAACAAGAGAAAGGAGATAGACTACATCTTGGCGCTAGCAGCCCGTAGCATTGAGCGTGAACCTCGTGAACGCTTCGAAACAAGCTTTATAAAGCAGCTAGGTAACGCGAAGGCTGAGGTTGATTTCTTTACTAATGAGAGTACAGTGGAGACACTGAAGGCCTTTGACCAACTTAAGGAGTCTGCCAGCCTTAAGGATGAGCAGATGATGAACGACTTTATTCATTTCTGTGAGTCAGAGGAATGGAAAACTATCTTGAAGGCCTATGAGCCCAACTGGAAAGCCCTACCCTGGCGCCAGTTGAGTGAGAATATACTTAACGCTTTCTTTGAAGATGCACGTGACCGTGAACTTCTCGAGTCTTGCAAGATCTATGCGAACGATACTACTATTCGAGGTGCTCTAGCTCATATGACACATGAACACTCGGATGGGAGGTCGTACCTATACTGGCAAATATTTGTTAATTTGACAGATGATGGAGACTCTGAGGGCTAGCCTTTTTAAGAAGGTCAATGATGATACTATCGCCTATGGTGATTTACGATCTATGCCTTGGTCTGTCTTTGAGAAGATAGTCCAAAAGCATACCAACTCATCTACTAGAGTACATAGTACCTCGAGCTTTACCCAGCCCGCTAAGCGTACCGCGACAGAAAACAACACTGCGCGTAATACTACGAAACCTCGCACTACTGTTTGTGGAGGTGGTAAAGTCTCTACTTCTACTGAACCAAAGGGTGAAAGGAAGGAGAGAGCACCTTGCAAGAAGTGTGGTTACAACCTCACTAAACGTGATGGCAAGTGGAATGGTAAACACGACTCTGTGCACTAGGAAAGCCAAACTTTGGGCACTATATGAAAGAGTGTACTACTTGCAAGGGTACTAACGGATGGCACAAAGATGATTCCAAGGACATGCCGGACGTCCAAGTTAAGCACTGACAGTACTTTATGTGTGCACTAGAGCAAGATTATGAGGAAAAAGTTCAATCAAAACTATACCAAAGGAGATGAACGTATATTTCAAACCGTTTATGTAAATGGAGAAAAAGTTATAGCACTTTTTGATCCAGGGGCTGAAGTCTCTGCTATCTCACGCCGAGTAGCCTACGCTACAAATATGGCTATCCATAACGAAACAACTAATTTAATCTTGGGAAATGGCAAAGTTACCACTTGCGAAGAAGCCATTGACTATGTACACATAATGATGTCAGATAGAAGAGAAGTAAAGACTCACCTAATCGTTGCTGACATGTCTCAGAAATACGATTTAATTATAGGTATGACTGATCGTCTCAGTTTAGGTGTAACTCTCGCTAGTCTGCCTAATGGGCTATATCCAAATAAAAATCAGTCAGATGATAACATGTTAAAGATACCTAAACCTCCGGAAGGAGAAGCAAAAGATATGATTCCGCACTTTACCGATATAATTGCAGACATAGTTATACAAAACAGAAAGATTGCAATATCTGACTGGTGTATGTTTAAGTTCTCTAACGGGTACGTTAAGCTTGACTTAACAAACGTCGACTTCTCTAAGTTAAAGTGTCTTTCACAAAACTACGTGAGTTGGAGACTCAAAGACGTTGTCAAACCTCAAATTGAGGATTGGTTAAAACAGGATCTAATTGAATTCAATTATGATGCAACCCCAGTTAACTTAGTCTCTTAGCGGTCGATCAATATAAATCGGATGGAACGTTTAGTAAAACGAGAGTAGTACTAGACCTGTCGCCAATCAGCAAACTAATTCCGCAACATAGCTTTCCCTTACCAAAGATAAGCGAGATACTACTCAAAATATAAGGTGCGACTATCTTTACCAAGGTAGACTTAAAAAGCTGCATTCCATCAATTACAAATATATGAGCCGCATAGGAAATACTTTTCCTTTACTTGGCAAGGTAAGAAGTGCCAATTTAAAGGTCCACCTGAAGGCTTACGCATGTTACCTTCTTTCTTCCAACAAGTTATGATGTAACTATTTGCGGACCTGTCGGATAACGTATCAGTATATTTAGATGATATAGTTATCTTTACAAAGACAGCGCATGAACATGCTAAACTCGTTAAGGAAGTCTTAAAGCGACTAAACCATGCCAAACTTAAGATTAACGAGGACAAGTGTTCTCTTGCTAAAGACACTATACACTAACTTTGGTTACAAGGTATCTGCAGCAGGGGTAGAAATTGATCCTGGCAAGAAACAATTTCTGTTGGATTTATCAACACCGATTACTGGAAGAGATGTGAACTCTGTGTGTGGGTTTTGTTAACTTTTTCCCGGATTCGGTACCTCATCTTTCTCATTACTTAAAGCCCTTCAGTCACCTACGGCTGCACAAAGGTCCTTTGGGAAAGCTCTGAACTAGAGAATGTGATGGTGCATTTAAGCTAGTCAAAAGTAAAGTGATGGACGCACCCATCATGCAATACTCTGTGGATGGCGCCCTATTCCAAGTAGCAACCGACGCTTCAGACCGAGCGGTAGGTGGAGTGCTATACCAAACGATAAAGGGTAAACCGCGCTACATACAATTCTTTAGCAAGAGTTATAATAAGAGTCAACGGAATTACCCTACCGTTAAACAAGAGCTCCTTGCTATAGTTACTGCGCTAAGACAGTTTAAAGACTACCTTTATGGAAGTTACTTTACTGTCGCCTGTGATCAAAAGTCTTTAACATACTTAAAAGATATGAACCCTGATTCACAGTTGGTGAGCCGCTGGCATGACATTATTGCCAAGTTCGCTTTCAATATAACACACATACCAGGAATACATAACCATCTTCCTGACATGCTCTCTCGACTTGTGCCCGACTACCAGAAAACAGTCAAGGAGTTATTAGCAACCGATTGGATGCTAAATAAGAAATGGTTTAACCTCGCTCAATCAATATGGTATCCATATACTATTGATATGTTCGCCACAGAACATAACAAACAGGTTTCTGATTATAGGTCGTTGACTCATCCTAAATGTGATGCCTTTCAACTTGACTTATCAAAGCATAATGCGTGGGCTAACCCACCTTGGCAACTTATCGCACAGTTGTTAAATTATGTTAATATTACAAAGTCTACCATTACGCTGTGTTGTCACTTACGTAGCTCCGACCCATGGATACGTGATTTAATTAATATGATACAAGAGGAGCCTATCTATTTCGACCGTGAAACCGACACGTTCTTGTATCAGGGGTCCTATTCTTTTAAAAAGACACCTTGGAAACGCACCATCGTTTGTCGCATCGGTCCTGCAGGTACCACTAAGTGGAAACCCTCAACCGAGTTATTTCTTATGTGTGGCTTCGGGCTATAACTTGCTTTATGTAATTCCAAACAAACGCCCGCAAACAGTGGCAGAGTTATGCTATCACGTCTTCACTGACTTCGGTTTCCCCCGAGTACTATGTTCTGATAACGGTAGTTAGTTTTGTACCGACATAATGAAGGCACTTATACTTATATCAGGCATGACCCATAGGCGTGGTGTTCCCTATAAACCTCAAACGCAGGGTGCAAGTGAGACACGTCATAGAGAACTTAAGAAGCTGTTGCGTACGGCACTATGTGACGTTGAGGATATGTGGCCTTATCATTTGAAGTGGGTTCAGACTCAAATGAATAACTGCATGAATCCACAAACTGGAACACTCCCGTTTCACTATTTCTTTGGCCGCTATAGTGAATTGCAAGCAATGTTTGACAAAACTGCGCCCGAGAAACACGTTACTCTGTGGCTACAAAAGATCGAGTATATGCAGAACGTTGTTTACCCCTGTTTACTCGAGCACAAAAATCGTGTCCTACTTAAAGCGTATGACCGATGGAATAACACTAAGAACATTGTTCAGTTCAAAGCTGGCGATTATGTTAACATTATAAATCGCAATGCCAACGTTACCGAGCTCTCTTCTAAGACAATCGGACCCTTTGTTATTTCCTACCATGATGAGAAGAGTGATACTTCCGAAGTGAATAACATATATGGTACTAGCGTAACTAATCTAGGCACTCACCGTATCCCTACCTCCGAACTCTCATTTGCTCGCTCATTTGATTCTGATGTCCCAGTTATGGAGTCACAAGTCAAAGATATAATTGACAAAGTATCCGAAGACGGTTACATTTACTACAAGACCCGTTTTATGGATGGAACATTAGCTTGGCTAACCTCCGATGCATTTCGTGAATCTCGTGACTTCCTTCGTATTTTTAATAATAAATGGAATAAGCGTTTACATAAGAACACGCGAGATAAACGGAAAGGATTTCCTCAGGTGACAACAAACCCGGATGGATCTGAAATTCCCTATTTGCCTACATCGGAAATGGTTACTGGACCTAATACTAAACGACATAGATTACAACATGAGCCTTGAACTCTTACATATAGGCACATACTTACTCGATAAGCCATGACCGAAACCGTTTTACTTAGATTTTCGCTTTACGAACTAGATCGTACCTTCATGAACGTTCGTAGTCCTAAAAGCTACTTGGAGCTATGTAGCAATACGGCCTCCGGTCAGTCTAAAATATCAAGATCAAATGATATAACATATTGGTTTTTATTTGTATTTAAAATAATTTAATACAAATTCTTTTTTCAATATTTCCAAAGTGTTCTAAATTCACTTTGATGGCTCCAATAGCCTGAGTATTTGGTATGACTCATCTACTTGGACCTATTTGAGACGATAGTAGATGTAGGATATTATAAACTAAATTTTATAATATCTGAACTACTACTTACAGGTTTTGGTCTTCCTGCCAATCTCCAAAATCCAATAAGTCTTTTATTTTTTTAATCTTTTCTTCAGATGGAACTTCATTTATATTAGCCAATGTATTAAGTTGACTTACGTTCTTATGTCTATCTAAAAATTAGGCATGTGGTCATGAACACAGTACCTGTAGTGAAAATTATTTAATAAAGAACAGCTAGAGGTAAGTCCTGTGTGATCGAGGATATTCAGGCTCTTACCAAGAGGCCATCCCGATCATTCTTACACAAGCTACCACTGCTAAATCCTAACTGGCTGAAATTGTATCTTAGTTCATATAACATAGTATAAAACATACAAATATCCATCGAAGTTTACATCTGCGTCGTTGTGGTTGTTTGCCTGACATGCCTTGACTCAGCTACTGGCTCCATGACCGAGTCACTGCTGGACAAAGCTTCACACTTCTTCCAGAATTCAGCACTTACTTGAAAACGTCTTGAACCCAATCTGCTGATGAGAGTAACGAATGAAGGTGGTCTTGTATTTTCTTGCCCATGCTTGTTAAATACCCCCGCACACTTGAGAATAACTATGGGGTCGTCAGCCAAAAGTTCCACCAAAATAAGGGACCACTCTGTCCAAGGCCAGTAAAAAACATACTAAATTACACCACGCTACTTCCTTCTTGGCCTTGTTGACCACTTTGGGTGGCAACGTCCAATGAGGATTAAATAACCAGTTAACGCTGGGGTCGCCCCAGTATTACACAAATAACCCTTCTTCTAGAGTAGGAACACAATAATAGGGAAGTATGGCGTTGCCTGGTACGGCAAACCCGTCGGCCTTGTGGGGTCCCCACCGCTTATCTGCCGCTTTAAAGTATGGGGACGTAAGGTGGTACACCTCTGTCGACGGCATGGACAATGGTAACACATAAGTGGGACAACACATCCGCTATAGCATTTTCTTCCCCAGGTATGTGCACTATTTACCCATTGAAGTCTCATACTACATCGTAGTATCGTCCCATTCGTCTGCCCCTGACGTCGTCTACAAATGATTGTTTAGGCTTATAAAATATTGCTACCAATGGCTGGTGGTCAGCATATATCCGTATCACCTTCTCCGTACGTCTGAGTATCCTCATGTCCTTGCGTATCCTGTACACCAGGTCCAAGGCCTCTTTGTCTGTGATGTGATATGCCTCCTGCACCCCATCATACCGTGAAGAGACGAAGCTGACAGGCAGATAACCTTCATTCCTAAATACTGTAAGTATACCAACTATGCCTACTGATTCGCATGCGTCTGCGAGCATCACTAGTTGTTCTGTGCGTAGTGGCTCTACCAATATGGCGCATTGTCGTAGCAGTTCCCCTCCAGCTCGTTACGGTTGATCCCATATGAACACATTATCATCTTTTAGCAGTATCGCCACTGGTTGTAGTATCCTCGCAAAACTGGGCACATACTCTAGCCCACCAACCCACCGTATGGTACCAAGATTTTAGTCGATCCTTTGAGGTTGGTTCACTTAGCTCTAGCAACGCATGTAAGCGTACATTCCCCATTGTAGATCCTTTATAGTCCACCAGCCTCCCTATGATTACCACTGGCGTTCTGTATTGTGCTACCATACATTTGGAAAGTCTTAGCTGCACATTATATCGTCGGCACCTCTCCATAAAAAACTTTAGGCACTTCCAATGCTCAACAGGATCGTTATGAGCAAACGATATATTATCAATGTAGCAGACCACATCATTGAGACCCACAAATATCTCTTCTAACACCTGCTGACACCTACACGATGCCTCCTTCAAACCGAAAGACATCCCCACAAAGGATTATCTTCCAAAAGGCGTCTTAAAAGACAAGTATTTACGCGACTAGGGTGCTATCCTCAACTGACAGAACGCTTGGCCCATATCCATAGTCGTTGTATTATCTTTGTTTTTCAACTTAAGACAAATATTCACGTTTTGCGGGTATATGATACGGTACCGCTCTTAGTTGCGTATTCACTCTTTTCAGATTGACACAACACCGCCAATCGTCCACTTCTACAGGTGTCACTCCGGGATTCTTATAGACCAAATGAGGAGCCGTACATCATTCGCTCATCTGAATCTCTTTGTAATGTCTGCCTTCAACCACGCAGACACCTTCTGGAACAATGCTTCTCCCCTTGCTTCATCATTGTGAAAGTAGCTCGTATATTGAGGGACAGGTCAACTTTCTCGTAAAGTATCAGGTCAGCTACGTTAAGAAACTTTGGTTGTATTGCATCATACGTAACCGCCCCAAACATGGACCTCTTTTTTCGATGCCTTCACTGTTTCTGCCAATTTGTGCATTCCATCGGTTACAAGATCTGAGTCCAAAGCCTTGTCCCAGACCACATATTCCTGCTCATCGTATAGCCACTCCGCTGTGCAATTTTTTTCGCCGAGTCTCGGTAAAGCATGAGATACTCCTGTCGCTCTTAGTCATAAGCTCCTCATACACAGGTATATTCTCCTCTCCAGCTCCTTCTTCAGCCATCACCGCCGCTACTATGTACTCCAATGCCAGTTGATATGCGGACTCCACAAGCTCTTCCTGGGGGACTACGGCCAGTACTTGCTTTTTCCAAACTAGATGCCAGCACAGCTCCTGCAGACTTTTGTATCCCACCAGTAAGTCACAACTGATGGGAATACCTGCTACTACAAAACACCTCATGGCCATAATATTTGTATAAGCCTTCCATGATACTATCTGTACGTCCACCATCACCGTTCTCCTATCTCCGCGATTCCTATATACCTCTTTGCGGTATACACTGATATTTCTATGTTCAGGCGTTCTACTACGGCTGTAATTATCCGCGTAGGAGTAGCTCCTGAGTCCAAATAACTCAGACTTTTTACTCCATTTACCACAGCCTCAGTAACGCCTCCATGTCAGTGTTTGCCAGGTGCCACAAACTTTGTGGCACTGGCAACCACAGCCCCAGCTGCCTTAGCGTTCTCGGCTGCTGTCCTTTGCTGCTCCTGCTACTCCAGCTGCTGACGTGGCCTTCAATGCAGCTACTACCGCTGCTTTTAGGGTTTATGCTCGAGAGGCCGCCACTTTAATATCGCGTGCCAAGAAAGATACCAACTTCCGTTTTTACGTGAACGTACAAGCGAGTCTTTTGCACCTCGTGACTGTCAGGTTCGTGTACTAAGACCACCATAGATTTCAATAAATTCGTCCTCTAAACGAACAACTTGTTCTAATATTATGAACCGTCACACTGCCAATCCTCACAAACTTTATTTGCTGCGGCCTGGTTGTTTGCTGTTTTCTTAGATCGAATAGCCGAACCCGGCTGTCAATTTATATTTTTCTTGCCATTTATCTTCGGTGATCCGATAAATTTATGAAAACCCACAACACTGTTATTCTGATAAAAAAAAGTCCTTTTAACAGTAAAAAACCGAAACATGTCTTGCTCTAAAGAAAATCAACAAACATGTTCATTTGAAAGATTATACTAGTAATAGAATTGGACCACACATGTGCAAGGTCCGAGTCGTTGCTCCTTGTGAACGAGGAAGCGTTAAAGCTTCTTCCTTTTCCCCAGGCCATACTTTTCAACAAAGCTCTAAGACTATTGAATGATTTCTCCTTTTATTGCTTCAAAAATTATCAAGCAATAGGGAAGAAAATGATATAGAACAACATCAACATGTATCTCCCACAAAATAAATTAATACAAAGTCTGACTTCTATAGTTTAGTTGACAATTCTTGATAATTCGCCCTGTCACATATTTCGCTACGTATGTCCCAGACGATGATGACAATTCGACACGGGGATCAATCAAAACTTCAGCGAGTTATATTTTATAGAGACATGACTTTCTCAAATATGTAAAACACACCTTGATGCGTCGTCAGTATCGTTGTTAATAATAACTGTTGTTCTCATTTGACTGGATGTGCATTCTTTGTCTCCACTCATGGAAGAGAGCCTGACCTAAATAATGTACAAACTTTTGTCAGCATGCACAAGTTTTATGGCCGTGAAAATGAACATAGACTTTACATAACCTCAAATATAGTCTTTAGACTGACTAAACTATCAGATATGCAACCTTAAGAACACACTTTCACTCGTTTCCATGTCACATCTCACTGGCGAATTTTCATTCTGTATATAATTTCACAATCTATAATTAGCAGTGCACTGCCATGGGAATCAATAAATCGAACATATCAGGCCGAATTACATGCATCAGACGCACCAGTGAGAGAAAATTTGGCCGCAAGCCGCAATTAAAGCCTAGTCAAACGAAGTAAGACGCTTGGCAAGTCCAAAGTGCTAATGGCTAGCAAAAATCCGTTGTATCCATCTACGTTGTTAAGAAAGGGAGCGCGCCCTTCTACAAGAAGCAGTGGGGACAGGGAATATGCAGAGAAGAAGCGAAAGGAGGTGATCAACGTAGACACCAATGTAACAATAGATACTCCGTCAAAGTTAATGTCATTTTATATCGGCTGCGAACCGGGGGAATGGATCAAAGGCTCGCTTATATCCGGGGTGTTCTGCCATTTGTCGCCACTACCCTTTCAGGCCGTTAGCTTCTGCGATGATGATGCACATAGAATATGGATGAATGACTTACACAAGTATCACAAGGCAGAAAGCCTAAAACTTATGGGACCCGAAAAGCTGACCGAAAAGATCTCTGTATTGATTCCGTGGAAGCATAGGAACGCATATTTGAACTCATCGATTGTCACATTAGAGAAAACAATCGCTACAAATACTTTTTTAGATAGTATGCCGAGTTCTGCGAGAGCTGACGAGCCTCACAGATAATGTTACAAATAGCTTTAGAGTAGGCGGTGTAACCCAACACGACAGTTTAGCTGTGGAGTTTTGCTTGTGCCCATGGTAGAACAGCATCGGAAAACTCACAACTCGTGCATGATTTGGAGGCGTTGCCTTTGCACAACTATATCTCAAGTGTCCAACTGACGACAGAATTCGAAAATGGATATTCGAGATACTATTCTCCTATGTTCCTGAAAAACTCTTATGTTCCTAAAAAAGTGCATCACAGACCACGTGAGTTGTGCATCAGACAGTGAATGAAGTAGCATATATCAATACCAATTAACAAAAGACAACATCTCTCCCTCAACATATTCATTCGTAACGAATGCATATAGCCGAAGGCTGTTTAATTCAAAGTTAAGCAACCTTTGCACGGAAAATCTAGTAAATGTACATTGAAAAAGTGAAATTGTCGCTAGATATACATTTGTACATACATGATCAATATGTCAGTACGTTTTCATTGGTAAAGAGTGGATGAATATTTAGTGGCCTTTTCTACGTTTTCAAGGTACATTTAGATACTTTTTGTTCATTAAAATGAGTTCTTAAATAAATGAGTTCTTTACCACCTTGATTCGTGTGTGCAGCAACGCCTATTCCTTTGGGATATAAAAAACTGCTTTCTTATCTGATAATGGGCGCAGACCAGACCAGAGTCTCACGCGAGATATTGACACTTAACCAGACACAGATAGGACGCTTGGAATATTTCAGTGGCTCGCCGAGTGGTGGGCCGATGACTGTTTGATAAATTGCGAAGTCAATGAATTGGTATTGAGCTCAACGGGCTGCAGTATTATAGTTGAATTACTCTTACATCTCTCAGACCAGACACAGATAGGACGTTTGGAATATTTCAGTGGCTCGCCGAGTGGTGGGCCGATGACTGTTTGATAAATTGCGAAGTCAATGAATTGGTATTGAGCTCAACGGGCTGCCGTCTTATAGTTCAATTACTTTTCGACTACAAGTCGAAGTCCAATTACTTTTGCTACTTTGTCTTAATAATGTTAACAAAAGTCACATAACGCATTGCATCTCTCAGAGCAGACACAGATAGGACGTTGGGAAACGTATGTTCAACCAACAATTATTGCTCTCCTGGATGTTCGTATGTGAGGAGTTTGTCGCGCAGGAACGAGAGACTAATTTAAAGACTAGATCTTATGACATAGTCTGTATCGATTTGGAAACGAGTATTTTCTTGGGTTATTATTTAGGAAGTTCGACATCACACCCTGAAGTTTTATTTGAATACGCGGCGGAACGGTTTATGCAAAGGCAGCTCTTATGATCAAATAGGAGTTAATCGAATTATAGCTTACGCGACTCCCCCAAGACATACTTCGAAACTGGCCGAGAAAAATATATATGAGCTTTATTGGATTCGACTCAGTATATAGGATCCGAATCAGTATGCAGCAGTCGAAATCACAACGACTCTTAGCACCCAGAGCTAATTAATTCGCTGTATTTGCTGGAATTCGCTGTAGTCGCAGTTGAGATGAATACGCGACGGTGTAAATGGATTCATTCAGTGAGCCAAATGGGAATAAGTTTAAACGATAAACATAAAGCACAAATCATGAATACTGAATTACACCAAGGAGACGGAATCCGACAAACCAAATTCAAATGTTTCCGAAGAAATTTTTAATTCTCAAATATTGTCATGTACACAAACCCATACATGAAGCACAAGAGTCATTCAGCGTTTGTGACGGATATACTTTTTATTAAAACTTTTTACGACATAGCAATTGTATATCATAAACACTGAAAGTACATATATCATAAGCTCGCAGGTTCTTCATGTCAACGTATGACCGTACTGATCAAGAATTTATCGGAACAAACTAGCAATTTTATTGAAAATTAATAGATCTTGATATGGTCAGGACTGTCAAGTTGATATCGTTGCAAAATGAACCTACAGTTTCGTGCTGGCCATTCCGGAGAGCTCACGAACGGCTCATAGATCAAACTCTTCAAAAACGAAAGTTGAGGGGAAAGTGATCGAGGCAGCGTCATACGATGCTGGCGTGGTCATACTATCGGTTGATTTTTTCATCCTCGAATTCTACAAAAGAAGCGGATAAAGCACGTACAGGACCAAAATTGGAAACCAAATATTCCAGAATACTTGCGCTGTAGGGAATCGTGGCTGAAGAAACATGTGCCTTGATCTCATGTTGGAATACCGTTCAGTACACAGCACGAAGCATATTGCCAAGGATAGGAAGTGTACAAACGACAAATTACAGCACCCGACTCTTGCAGGTGTGCCTTGTAGCATGCTTGGATTTAATCTCTGGCTACCACGGTCTAGAACACAACATGTATTAATGGGTGAGCGCAGCTTCCAAATCTACCTTGGCATGTCTTAAATTAAAAAAAAAAACATCTTTATTTCGTACCTCGCAATCGTAGATATTTGCCAGTCGAATTTACTCTTGTCTGTAAAATTGTGTGGGAGCTATGCAAAGCTTTTACATTATACATTGGTAAGCAGCTAGGATAAAAAGTAAGTCGCTTCTGTGTTATCAACCGTCTCACTGAAGTGCCATCCTTATTAGCCAAGGCCATTCACCGCCTTGTATTCCCATTCATTTCAGTGCGAAATGTACAAAACTGTTGGTGTGGCCCGCAGCAGATAATCTTATACTAAGTGAGCTCAGGGACTTAAAAAAACACTTTTCGGTCTGTTGTTGTCAATCTCAATTTGTTCTATTCCAATTCATTCGGTCGTGGTGTAAAATTATAGTCAGTCTCACATGGTGCAGCGCTCGGAGTGCTGTGTTTGGGGGTATGTTTGGGTTTGCACCTAGAAGCTTCGTGAATAGTCCGAAAAAGCTCATATCTGTTGAGGTGAAAACAAGAAAGAAAAAGAAAAATGGTACATTTATATACAGTTGTAAGTCTCAAGATTTGAGACATTATGAAATGATAGCAACTAATCGATGAAAAGCACGCGCTGATTATGAATACCCACCTCATCACTCAACGTAGGACTTGGGGGCGCTTCTACAACAAGATCACTATTTGTAACTAACCCTGACCAGGTCTCTAGTTCAACTTCATGGTCGCTCACTGACATTTGCTGAGAAGCCACACCTCCACCAGTTTCGCCCAGAGTGATCTCTAATAGAGAAGCGATGAGCGCATATGAGCTATGTTTATAAAACTCTTACATTCTACATTAACATGATGAAGTGCGTTCCTTTGTGATGGAAACTGAATACGCCCTACGTGGGGTAGAGAGCGAAAACACAGCCGCATAGTAGCTACTCAGAGGATAGCGATGATTAGGCTCTGTGTATTTCATAGCTAGAAAGGTATGTAAGAGTGTCCCAACTGCTGAGGTGTATTATAAAGAACACGTCCATACTACGATAAATCCTTGATACTGCACAGCGTTAGAGAGGTTTCAAATGCCTTTTGGGTCAAACGTTCTACCGCCGTGACTATAGTGCAGGTCTTCTCGTAAACATGGGAAATTAAAACATGTGTTACAACCACAGTACTCACGGAATAATCCAGTCTCCGATAGAAGTTCGAGCTGTGTGCGTAAGGATTCATTGATCCAAGGGCTGGCTAGGACTCGACTTTTTTTCTGCTCCCGGCATAAAGGAAAGCGAATATTTCATAATAAGGATCAAATCTCAAGAGGACTTATATTATCATTGAGCAAAAGAAAAAATATGAAGACGTGCTGCTGCCTGAGTGCACTATGGATATTAGTGAGATGTTGATTAAAATCAGCGAAAGAGCTTCCGTTAAAGCGTTGATGCAGAACCGAGAGTGATTCAAGAAGAAAAAAATTAGCAGGGAAATCGAGAACATGGAAAGAGCAGACATACCTCTCGAAGATACTCTATGTCTACATTGAGCGCTATGAGAGCTACACAGGCGGTAGAGACTTGCGCGAGCTAAAAGTCAGCATGTAAATGAGGGGAAGCACCGGTCAATTTGTGATAGAAAATCAATTGCGGAGCTTCGTAGGGGGGATGGGTTGGCTTGTGAATAATCCAGTTGTGACCACATTCATGTATCACGCCAAGGAATATATAATCAAGCCAACAAGCACACAGGATACATTCCTATACAGGGGGAAGCGGGGGGTTCCGAACGGTGCGAGACCGGAATCCTTGAGGATATAAGTCACCAAACAATACTATCGGCAATCACTAGTCATTCCGCATCTTGCCAAACCAAATACTGTGGCTTTACATTACAATCATGAAAGCAACGTCAGAGAATTTACAGGTGATATTGACAATTTTCATCGTAGATTTAAGTTTTTCCACACAGATATATCGGAACAACTACATACAGACTTAGATTCAAATGCATCTCAGAAAT